>VOMN01059641.1:0-19847 GCA_014899125.1 Orchestia grillus | reverse complement strand
TTTTTTGACTGTTAGGTCGATATGTTCCCGGAATCGTCCATTGTCAGACTCCTCCTTTGGGTGAAGTAGCAATCACATCATGCGTTAAATAGAATCTTTGTATCCGTCTGAACTTACACCTAAGAGCTTACACATGAAGTAACTTATTCGCAATACGAGGTAATAGCCAAGGATAAACGACAATTTAGAACACAAAACAAGGCCAATCAGAAAGTTTGTAAAGACTTCAACAACTAGTTAAGACCACACTAATTTCCAAAATCTACTTATAAGCACTAATGTACATCACAACCCTCTCGCTTCGTCAAAGAATGAAGAGAATCGTACTAAGCAGATCTATCAAAGAGGCTCGTGTGGACAGTCGACAGGAGGGTCCCCACGAGCAGATCACCACAGGGAGATCGGAAGGGCGGTGGCAGCACAGCACGGGAAGGCGTGGGAGCGCACTCCTCCTCTGTGACTCTATCATGGCCTGGTACGAGCGCAGCGACTCAGCCAAGGCCACTCCGGATTTATACCTACAAAGACCTTGTGGTTTGAACTGTACAAAAAACTTCATACGCACTCGTAAAAATTAGGAAGGACAGGGTGTCCATAAAGTCTCTTTCTGAAAGCTAAGAGCAATAAAAATTACAAGCCAACAATGGGTGAAAAAAGGACTTGAATGATGTACACAAAGTGACAAGTCTCAACATCGGTAACATGTTGATGTTCAGCAGGACATGCTCAGAAACACAAGTTAATGAGCAAGATGTAGGTAAATTTGAACATACCATGTGCATAACCAATGAAGACAGAGCCCTCGACTGCAGGAAACTTCAGAGAGCCAACACACATAATCGTCCCATACATCCTGACGGCCCAAGATCCATAGATTTTATGAGTCTTGTACAAGTTCCCCAAGCCCCCCAAAAAATATTTTAACACAGCAAGCCTGAAGAGCTTCAAAATCTGAAAAATGTATCTCCTAAATACACTTTGTGGGAGCCTGTGGAGATTCAATTGAAACATATTTTGCAGTCATTCCTTCATAGACAAGCATTCACATCAGCAATTTTGAGTTTCGTATCTAGACTGTTACGCCCCAACAGAACTACACACGAAGTCATTGGACCCAGCTCGGAGAAACTTGCATAAAAACAAAGAATTTCAAACTCTCCGGGGAGGACGGCTAGCCAGCTGGCTGGTATCCACTGCTCGAAAGTTGGTAATTTCGCGGTCATTTGGGCCATTACAGCGGACGGCAAGCGAGGTTGCTACATTTCAATAAGTTCCGATAATGTTACGATAATGCAGGCTTGTCGCACCTAAATTGCTGCTGTTCTAATTTTATTTTCGAGGAAGTGAAGCAGTATCGCTTCCCTTTTTCGAGAAAGTTAGCATTGGTACGGAGTTTTTCGATTAATCTAAAAAATTACTAACTTTAAGTACAATCCGAAAATTTATTTCTTTTCCTTCATAACTTGAGTGACAGACGCTTAGAGACGAGGGCGATGATTCAGCTGGTAAATATCATTCATAGGACACATGTCAACAGTGATATAGAATGTTCGAGCGTCAAATTTGAAGTAACACTTTTGTATCTCAAAATTTGAAACCATACGTTTATCATGTTTGCTATCTCTCGTTAGCCCGATCAACGGTCGATAGTTCGTTCTTCTAGATAACTAGTGCCCGATGCGTCATGGATCAGTTTGCACTTGAGCAACACGATCTCAAAAAAAATAATATAGTATTCAAATTTGGTGCCCTGTATAGATCGCTCAATATTAGATGGGAGCGGAAACTCAGAAGTCGTCGAGACGGTGAAGCAGCTTTACTCAAACCTGTGGCTAACAGTGAAATAAAATGAACCTAAGCAACAAAATTGTGCACAAGCAACCAGACCCTCTAAAGCTGTTGTAAGCAACTTTATGCACTGCAATTTACGCTCTGCAATTAAAGAGAAAGTTCAGCAGAGGTTGCTGAGATTTTCTTCTCATATCACGATGATCCCGTTCGAAAACTTGAGTAGATTCAGCATCAAATATGGTACGATACTTCGCAATAGTTAAAAACTCTAAAGTAATTAATCTAACTCTCATTAAACGTATATATACAATTACGTTTCTGTTGAAACTGCAGAAAACTATACCCAATCCATTTTAATAGATCACTTCTGAAACTTCAACGTTCACCCAAACGTAATTCTCATTCTTGTGCATGAAGCACGGGAACTTTTCTACGAAATGATAACGAAAAGATATGTTTTGTTAAATGAAATCGTAAGTTCAAATTCATACCGAAGTGATAACGAGAATTTCCATTCACGCTTGCAAATAGTTTTCAGTCGACAGCACCTGTTCTATACAAGTTGCCCATTAGTCAAATAGTTACCGCAGAGCACATCAAAGGAGTTAGATCCAACCCAGTCGGGAGGACTTGTTCCTACAAAGCCATGAGGTCACGTTAGTAACGTCTGATCAAATTTCCAGAATTTCCGGTTACAGGTGACTTTAAAATGACTCACGGTTTTAGTTTCTGTCAAACGACTGCTGCTGTCTAGTGAATTTTTTAATCAAACATCATCGCACGCATTTCGCATTCTAAATCAGGCTGCAAATTTTAAAACCCCAATTTTGACTTTACGGATTATCCCCGAGTTCGACACCATGAAAATCCCCATTTGCGAAATATACTGAAGACCCAGCCCAGCTCGACACAAACTCATGTTTAAACGCGCTTAGAATGCTACCTGATTCAATTGAAAACAATAAGTTTACTAAAAGTCAGGAGTAGTGTTCAGCGATTAAATATTGTATCACAAAAAAATCTCATTTGAAAGCATTAATTGTATCGAAGAACAGGAGTTTGCTAAATTTCTAAATACTAACAAGAAAAACTTATTCTACAATCCCTAGCCAGCAGATACTGCAAACATACAAGTATAGTACGTTCACTTAAAAATACATAGTGTTCTATTTTCGAGACATTTGATGAATATAATATTGCATCAGAACGATTTTAATACATGGAATTAGAAATATTTTTTTATAATTTGAAATCGGTTTCCTTGTCGGGAATCAAATCCTTAGTATAATAAGAAACACAATTGAGGCGATAAAAAACATTTAATAGACATTCAGACCAATATTATTCCGTAAATAAGAAATCACATTAGAATCTTCCAATATGATATAAAAAACATATTGAAATAATGCTTCCAACTCAGTTTTTAATTTCATAGCTTGTTCTTCTATTACCTTAGTATAGATATCTTGGAAGATTCCAAAATAATGCTTCATGTTTTTTCTTGAACATTTTTTTACAGATAACATTGACTGATGATGATTTAACGAAACCAGACTGGTGTGAATGTCTATTTAATGTTTTCATTTCCTCAATTGTACTTCTTTTTTAGGTGATTATATTATTTCTACATTATCTCCTCGAAAAAAATTGTCAACATCATAATGGAACAAAACTAGTTTACCATTTTTAAATTAGAGAACTAGTTAAGTTCGGGACTCCTTATATTTCTACGAGACTATTCCACCTTCACGTTTATTCCGAATTCAAACGTTGACTTAGCAACTGGTTTCAAAAATAAATTCAGAAGCGTGATAGAGGACTATACTCCACCCACAACTGAGTGAATACGAGTCAGTCGAGGCTGGCGATGAAGGCGGGCACAGCAGGGGCGAGGAGTCGTGCGCTAGACACGACACTGGGAGCTGCAGCAGCCCAAGGTCCTGCGGTCGTGATGTGCCCGTGCGCGGCGGGTCATGAAAGTGACCGTCATAAACGGTCCATGGCACAACTCTGCAGTCGCTTCGGGGTCACGAGACTTCACACTAAATTTCTTAAGAGTTATTTCTTTTCCACCATTTTAGTCGGTCATCCATAGGGATGACCCACTCAGATAAAATCATGACCGACAATACTTGTTGAAATACCACCTTTCATGATTTCCAAACTTTGCTGAAAACTAAACATTAACCGACATGCAAGTGTAAGTAAATGTTAACTTCATATCGTAACGGTAACAGAAATCGTCTTGAAAAATTTAGCAGTGACAAGAATGATACATTCTACTGGTATGAGGATAGCTTTTAGCATTAGTGGTGTCCAGGTTAGCGACACCGATCTAAAAGAAGCTTCAGAATTCGCCGAAATTTCAAGTTCAGCAGGCCAACATCTCCTAACAACAAAAAATTACGGCGAACAAAGACAACAGCAGTCAGCACTTTCTCTGGACGTTACGAAACGGAAGCATCGGCTAAACATTAAAAGAAAAGAGGGCAACTTCTACCTAACTCCAAAACTAACCATGGCCAGATTTTCACTAGTGCACTTGAATCTACTGCGCGTTGCTCAGACCTCCCTGAACTCTCTGGAGCCGGCGGCACGTAAGCGTCCCGACAAGAAAAATACTTAGTTTTTCTATTGTGTAAGCATAGCGTTGTTGAAACCTGAAAATAGAATGTCGAGGCACAACCACTCTTGGAGAATTAACACCCATTGTGGTTTACTTAATATCAAAATTGTGTGTCAGTTTGGCCATTCTGCACTACTAAACCTAACCTTTTGTCTGAGCCTGGACTCTTTGACTGGGATTCTCCATGAAGGAAAAATTTCATGTCGACAAATATCTCCGTTGCAAATGTAAAAATTAACGATATTGTTTTCACAAATTTGACAACACACAAATTTCATCAAAACTTGAAAATTTGTATTCATACATGTTAGTACTTCAGTTGCGTTAGGTTAGGTTAGACGCTAGCGTGTACCACACATGACACACGTACAGTCCAAGTGTTTGAAGGCTAAGCAGCGCTAAGTAATCAAGAAATAAGTTTAGCTAGATACTGCTTTTTAAGTACGCTTCTAAAGAGCTCGGGTATCAACTAACTTTGGCATATCGCGAACTATGGTAACGTATTGTAAAGTTGAACCTCTTATTAACAGTCAGATAACTATAATTGGAGAGAGTGAGATTATGAGTTGCCAAAAATATTCTGCATGTGACGATTCTGTACTTTCTCATCGGACATCTTGGTCAACAAAATGTGGATTCTAGATAAGCAGGTTTCGTCGAATTTTATATCCGTTCATTTGCAGTGTCAGTGGATAAGAGGTAAACTTCTGTGTTTTGAAACTTTTAAACATGAAGCACCCCTTTCATGCTACGACTATCCCCTTTAATATGCGAGGAAAATTTCAGACTAATTACAACGAAACTTGGGAGAAAACCGCAAGAAGTGGCCACTGGCGCTGACAACAGAATCTAATCTAGCTCCGATTTCAGGGGTAATAAGGTAATAAGGTAATAACTTATTCATGATTTAAAACTTTCACAGATAGAATAATTTTTGAACATTTCACGCAGGTTTTCTTAGAATACAATCTGCGATTTGACACCTACTCTCGGCTCGGTGCGGTTCAGATTGAGACATTGATAACGAGTAATATTCATTTTCACGATGCAAATGAGTGCAAATGGCCCGTTCGCTACATTGTAAATTTGCTCAACATGGGGTGGCGCAATGACTCTTAGAAAAAAAGAAAAAGCGTTTATTCCGAAATAAGTCACATACAAAGCATGGAACCCGTCGAGTTTCAATTAGTAAGACTACAGCCTTAAAAATAAGCGTAGTTGAGACTTGTATAGCTGTGATTCTTAATTCACTGGCCTATCTTTCAGCGTGAAGTGATTGGCACGTTAGCTAAATGTGAACGAAAAACATCGTGTGATTATCGTTTGAATCTGATACAACTATTAAATTACAGTCGTAAAATCGACCACAACATGGGGAAAAAAAGTTGAACTTCTTTGGAACTCCACAGTTAAGCATAGGAAATTTGAATTTTGGTGCGTTGAATCTTTAATGGATTTATTATCTCTAGTGCTTACAATACATGTATTAATTGTGTCATGCGAGTTTCAAAAGTGTATCAAAAAACTTGTGTCGTTTGAAAGAGAGGGAAAAGATTATTTCAGAAGAAGTGACGCACGTCCTTCTAATACTGTGGCTGATCGCTCACTGCGATGTGATGATCATGATAGTAGTCAAAAACTTGTATTGCACAAATAC
The DNA here is from genome assembly GCA_014899125.1 of Orchestia grillus. Taxonomy (NCBI): domain Eukaryota; kingdom Metazoa; phylum Arthropoda; class Malacostraca; order Amphipoda; family Talitridae; genus Orchestia; species Orchestia grillus. The sequence continues at coordinate 13,773 of VOMN01059641.1, read as the reverse complement.
ATGAAATATTTCGAAAGACTGTAAGCCGAGAACAAAAAGTTTAACATATGTCATGCACCCAGAAGGAACACAAATTTGTCATACGCAAAAACGACGTACAGGAGGGAGAAATGGTCAACAGGTGTCTCACAAGATCATACGACTCTTTTGAAATAGCGTAGTGAGTTACAGGTTTGGCAAAGCAGTATGACGTAAGATTTCGTAACTACAATAATTCAAAGATGTGGCGCTGTTGCATCTTCACCTTTCTATCGAAAATAAATGAGACGATAACGTAGATCTGACCCTAATACAACTACGAATCAGCTAAACGTTCACGCAACAATAGGTAACTTTATTTCGATGGACTGCATGTGCTATCAATTTGACTGACATAAATTTCAATGCGAGTAGATCTTCAAATCTGCGTTGACCACTTAAAATATAAGAATTTAAGGGATTTTTAAGTTCTTTATAGAGTAGCAAGAATACTTCACTATGCCATGAACTGAAAAAGTAACAATATATTGACGATATCGCTATTGAAGAATAACTGAGACAGACTCCTTAGATTCTAAAGGCCCGTCCGCACTATCAATCTTTGGAGCGAATTTTTTTTTTTTTCAACTTTCCGCGAACACGAACACACCTTGCGCGCGGGCAGATCTCTGTGTGTTTGCGTTTTCCAACATGTTGGAAAATTCCGAACACAAACTTCCGTAGAAACAGCGAACAATCGCTTGTTTATGTATTTATTAAACTTATGAATAGTTGATTTTTTGAGAAATTATTATTTTGGTAACTTGTTCATTTGATAATAGTTTAATATTGTCATACGAGACTATTTAAATTAAGGATTACTTAATTTAACATAAATAGAAGCTGGCAATTTGACAGCATGACATTAGAAGATCGACGGCTTCAGATTTTTCAAACACGAGTACAAACGTCATTACTTATAAGAAATAACACGTACATGATTAAATATTGCCAAGAAATAAAATTAAAACCCTAGCATACATCAACTTCATGCACGTAATCAAGGCCGTTCGTTTACATTCTGCACTTGTACAACTTCATGCGGTCGAGAGCCCTGCCTGGACGCGATTCAGAAGAATTTGTGCTTTCGTTTGCGTTCTGGTGTGTTCGTGATTGACGAAGAGTTTGATGGTGCAGACGCGGCTTAAAACCATGAAAAATGATGGGCTCTGCAATAAACTCGAAAAAAATCAAATTTCATTTTTTGTGTAAATTTTAAGCTGCCATTAAATGTTTGATGTGATGAACAAGCAAGCGCCTGGACCCAGCAGTGAGATGGTTGTATTGTACGACCTACCTGAGGAGAGAAGGCTATAAAGCAACAGGATCAATTCATCCTTGATCAATTGGGCTCACATGATATTGTGAAAATTCCTAAAATTTCACCAGACTGAAAAATAATCACCCAAAACTTCCTCACAAATACCCTGACAGCATTACTTAAATTGACGGGATACTTTTAAGTACGTTCACTTCAATACTCCATTGAATGAAAGAAATCTGGGTAAACACCAGGAGAAAATGTTTTCACTGAATGGAAACCACGAGTAAACTCACGCGAGCAGAGCGAGATGCAGTCCAGTAGCGGCACGAACGAAGAAGCTGAACACGCAAGGTAAAAGACCGCCTTGTCCGTTCCAGCAACGAGGAAGAATTTACTGGAGCTCGGTCAGGGAGACCTGCACGTCAGTTCAAAGGAGCAGCGACAGGCAAGCAACCGCAAGACACCGACTGCCGGCGTCCCTGTTGCTGATTTCGAAGCTCGTCAGCTGCAGTACTGCGTGTGTCGGGCTTACTATCAGGACAGTAGTATCAGTACTTAATTACCCTATAATGCACCAATTTTTTAACACCTCTTAGGTAATTTCGACAGAAGGACTACATAATTTTATGAGATTGTATCAAATATGATTCAAAGGACAGTTAAGAGCTAAATGACAAAAACCATTCTCGCAAAAGGGTAAAAAAAAATCACGCCGGAGGGTACAATTCACTCCCTCAACTTCCCAGAGTCACGACTAAGGCCATCGGCTTTCGATAAATCCGGCACGCGTAACACGATCAACAAGAGCTTAGCTAACACAACATGCACAATCTATTGAACTATTTAAAAACAGGTGTGATACCTACATTGGACCTCTGAAAACCCTGGAGAGAATAAACAAACATGACCAAACTCAATAACACGCTGCAAGAAAAGTCAAAATTAGGACACCGGAATAAGCTCGTGAGCCGTTCTACATTGTGGTGAACAATGAGGGTTCGTGGGCGAAAACAGTCATCTGCAACTCTCGGCAGGAACTAGCATAGTCGTCTACATATCACCGGCACACGAGTATTTGATCACTGTTTCTGCAAACGTGCGCAAGCACATCAGAAAGGGGAAGGTGTGGCGCAAGGAATTAAATAAAATGCATAGAAATATGACAATCGCAAATTTCAGAGCAATTTAACGACTGAGTTTCGCTGGAATAAAACTGCACACTCTATTATAATCCGTGTGTGCATTTGCTCGTGAGGAGCTTTCGCTGCCTGTTCTATGATATTTTTAAGCTGAGCGTTTAAAACCTTGGCATACAGGCACGGAATGCAATTGAGCATTTATAAACACTTCAGCTCAGAAAACACAAATGCAATGTCACAGCGCGAATGTAACACACCGAAATTCTCACACTAACGGCAAGAAAAGACGTTTGTACACACTTTTCCACTACTACATACTGCTTCCGTGGACATGGTGCCGGTTTTTCAACACTTTCAATCCTGAACATAAAAAAGTTTTTCAAATTTGTTCGAACCATAACTGTGTCGTTTGGGCTTAACCATGAATACCTAAAAGTTTTAATGATAAGTGGTTTCAGCTACGCTGTGCCAGATGCAAAATACTCCCCCCTCTGGTTTTCCAAGCAAGTCCCGATTGTCCTCTCGCTATGAAAAAGCAAATCTGCTATCCTAATAATACGTAAGTTAATTTATTTTGCATCCGGACACGCATCTCTAATCAGCGAGACTATGTCAAAGGAGGCACTTCGTATCAGTGATACAGAAAATTATATTATTTCACATGAGATTTGCCGTATATAAGAGGGCACTTTAAGGAATTAACAACATTTGTCTAGCAGTTTTTGGCGGAGCGCATGATCTACTTCCACTACACAGTTATTTCTTTCTTGCTTGCTAGCTACGTTTGTTGGTCCGTCTCTCTGTCACTTTCTTTAGGATTTATATTGGAGAAATTCCTACACTCCTAAACTAATAGCGAGACTGTCAGATAAGGCAGTCCGTATCATTGATACTGAAAATAACATTCTTTCGCGACAGAGGTACCGTAGATAAGATGGAATCTTGAGATTTTAACATTATTTGTCCCGCCATTTTTGGCGAGGCGCGTCTAGTAGTAGTAGAATAATACCTAGTAAAAATTAGGCCAAGATTGAGGTGTTCCTATTCGTACAGAACACAGTTAATGTTGCTGAACACAGTTGAGGGAAACTTTTTGTAGAGATTAGTCTTTCTCTAAACTTCACCTAATGAAAGAAATTTAAGATACCTTTGAATATAAGATGCACTATTACCACACTATATTGGCGAAAGAGTTCACTACGTTTGTAAGAGCTCCAGCACAACCGGCATTAAATAGCATAGCTATCTAAACAATAAAGGACGCCGTTCCGAAAGAAACGGGAACCTTAACAAGATGCAAACAACCTGCACGATAAAAGGTGCATGAAAATAATACAATGTTTATTCTAGATCTGAAACTTACAGCACTTGGTGGCCCTATTCTGAGGCGCTATGAACATTACATTGAAATGCTGTGCAACACAAGACCTCTCAAGACCCTGTCCCATCGAAATGCTCTCAACCAAATAACACCTTTCCTCCCAAGTGGGTCATATATAATACACGAGATCATCTAACCTAACCTAATGTAACCAAAGCACNATGTAATTTTACCTGCGTGGAGAATCGTAGTCAAAGTGTTAATCTTTTCCCTCGTGGCGATAGATAAAAAAATCTGAAGTCATCAGTAGCATTCTTCAAATTATATTTAATGATATAAGAAATATTCAAAACCCCTGAATCACCACTCTCCAATGACTCCATGCTAAATGACGTGGATTACGTCTTTTACGTATCAACCTGACTGTAAGTTTGCCAAGACGTTCTTTCCTATTTTCATTCGTTCACCGATGAATCAAAGTTTAAAGTTCGTTTATAAAAGATCGCATGAGAACACTTCATCAGAGCATTGGAAATAATTTTCCCGTTCAACATATCTGTCTAGGTGGCGTTCAATTTTGGTACTGAAGACGGACAACAGCATGGGCAGGAAATGATGCATGTTAGGGTAATCCCAAATATATTTACCAGCAAATTTTCCATTCAAATTCCTTATCTTTCAGTACCCACGTTTCACGCGTCAAATGGTTAAACTGTGACATCAATTCATCACACTTTACCGCTCCATGTTGCGTAGTTTTCAGAGTAACTTAGACAGATGGCATATCACGCAAGTTGTAGAGAAATTGCTCTCAACGCAACTCTTACCGTAATATCTAGAACCGCTAAAGAAATCTGTAATACACAGTAAAGCTTTTCCCCAATTCCCAGTCTTGTCAATATTATTAACGAAACAAAAATGAGGTATTACAGCCTTGAAGATGCGCTTCCTGTATATTTACCACAGTCAGTTTCCGCACGTCTAGAGTAGTTGTTTGCTAATCAACGAGTTAGAAGCAGTTTACCAATTCGTTAGATTTAATTAACCCCATTCCATTCTCGGTGATATTAAGGAAGTTTGTTTTGCAACTGAAATCGTAGATTCATTATAACTACTTCAAATAGAAAAAATACCTTCTATAAGGTATCACCTTCTCAGCACACTAACCAAAGCCAAGAAAAAACACCAAACACCCTGACTACGCATCAACACGACGCATTTACATGCGTTCGGCAATTCCGGAAGCTCAGGAATATGACGCCCATTTAACAGAAGCTGTAAACTAATTGTGTACGATTTCGAGTCGTAGATGAAATATGAGACAAACAGCGATGTGAGGAAAACACGAATGTCCCGTGGCCGTAATGAAAGGACGTCCATCACACGTTGAATGGTTCAGGAACACAAGTCACTACGAAAGACGACACGACGAGTGAGGCCAAAATAGCGGCAAGCCCACCAGGGCAGAACGACGTCTGTTTCCACAGATGAGCGACTTTTCTCCTTTCTTAAATCGTGCACAAGGAAATGTCGAGCCCGACGTTCTATCGTACGAGAAAACGTTGTGATGGTCGAACATATTTCTAAATATATTTTGTACGTAGAGAAAAACAATGAGACCTACGACCGAAAAGAAAACTAGTTCTACGTCGATGTGAGCAATACATGAATTCACAGTTCATAACAATTTTTTGTCATGAACGAAACCGCGGAACAAGCATACAAACCTCAGCCGAAATTCGTTTCTGAAACTAACGCCGAAAAAGAAAATCCAGCTTCAAGTTACTGCGAAAGAATTTGATAGAATGTGGTTTACTTCAGTCAGAATTTCAATTTAAACTTCTACATAACTTGTGTTTGAGTACAAATAACGTCAAATTCAATTTTTAGAAGACTTTGATTGCAAAAATAGGAACTGGCGGTAGAAGAGCAATTCACTCGAAGAACAACTCGAACTGATTATTGATGCCACAACGATTGAAGGTCAACAAGCCCAAATATTGCAATTTTCAGTAAGGATTCCATTAAACTAGATGAGAAGTAAAGCAATAAAAACAGGCATAACTGCAAGGATCCGTTACTTGACGCTTGCTCCCATACTCCCACGCACGAAGCAAATGCCGGAAATTCAATCTCAGGCACAGCAAAAAATTAACAAAAACGAGTCTCCCGTCTAAACAGGTTTACTCAGGGTTCAATGAGAGCAGGAATTTGCTTCACTGGCAAGCGTAGGCCAAAATCAAGATCGCGGTTGTTTCTAATTATCAAGATACCATTCGACACATTTAAGAATGCCGAATCTCTATTTAAAAGGTAGGTCAAGCACTGCATTAGCCCTAAATATGTTTCAATGCGTTTATTTTCAATTGCAAAAACGGAGCAGAAGATTTGAACATCGCCTCATGCAAGACAAGGCCAAACAGCTGTTAGCGAGGCACAGACGTCACGTGGCAGGATGGCAGTCCGTGAGTCATTGATTAACGGATTATTGGTGAGGGGGGCCGCTGACGGACACCTGTGGGACGTCACCATACCAGGCTCCAGACCACAAACAGCAAGCCGGCAACTTCACTGTTCACAGCACAGCTGCTCCTCAACTTTCAAGTTCGCACATGCCACTAAGACGAGACATTTTTAGCGAGTACCAAGCAGACCACAAGAATTCCGAGTATTATGTTAACCTCAACCACAGCTCACCGACGTAGAAATAAACACGACACTTAAGTACTAGGTTCAATTTAATGTGGCAAATTATCACTGCAACTTTTTTTAGTCCTTACTAAAATAGCGACAGCTTCTTAACCTGCGTTTGTTTAAACTTTTTAAGGAAACAAATTCCACGCGTGATGGAAGTTGCCTTTTACAAGTCTAGGTTCGCTCCGCCTCGCAGGAACACGAAACAGAACATGTGTCAGATTTATGTGGCACGATCGCTGTTTAAACAGTCAGTTCGTTGCAGTTGCTAGCTGCGTCTTTTTGGCGAGGTGTTAGGGACTTGAGTTTGAGCATGCAAGTCGTGCCGTAATTTTGACCAACAGAACAGGAAGGAGGTATGAATGATGCAGAGCAAGTGCGTCACAGCCCAAAACTTGCACAATGGTAGCATAAACTTTTCTGTCTCTCCTACCAAGGTATCGCCATTGTTCATAGTTATTGAGGCCGAGTAAAGTATTGGAGCCGCGCCTGTGTTGCTTTGAAATGAATTCAGTCGTGTAGGCTATAGTAGCTACAGCCTACAGGAGCTAACGAAGGTTTGAAATAACAATAGCGAATCATACATAAGCTTTCAGTAAAATGAGAAAAAAGTTAACAATCAATGAACTTTGATAAGAATTTAATCAGATTTAATAGCTCTAATGCTTCGCTATCAAAAGACGGCTAGAAAATAATTACGACACATTTGATTCATCATCGTTTAATGGACTTTTAGATCAAAAAACTACGATTTTTTCCATTTTTGTTACATAGCATAAACATTACAGCTGCGCAGAATGTAAGTAACGTTTGCGTGATGACTCACACGGGAATGTTTGGATGAGAGGACACTGACATAGACAACATAAGCAAGATCTATATCATTTCAGTGAGATGTTCGCATCCTCAGGCGTAGAGTAGTGCACTGAATTAATAAAAAAAATACCGTAAAAGTATGTATATTCACATGTATAGGTAATATGTATTAGTACACCCGAAATATATATAAGAGTCCAAACTTAATGCTCTAAGAAGTTAAGAACCAGGTATTGTTGGCCTTTGCTTCCTATGAGTGAAATGCCATGCATAGGAAGCGAGTATAACTGCTCCACTTCCTACTTCAACCTTCACCTTTTGATCATCCTTAGTAGGTGGTTGATGTGATCACAGTACAAGTAGTAACTGGTAACCTGTAGTGGTAGTAGAAGAAGTAGTAATAGTACAAGTAAACGTAGTACAAGAAGCACAAAATCCTTACTAACTAAACCTCTAAGTTTTTTCGACCGCTGCACCTCAACTTGCCGCAGGATTTTGACGATATTTTTAGACTAGGTTACCACTTGAGAATGGACCGCTATAATTTTATTACTTTCACATTTTATTATCTTATTTTAGTTTCATTTCACCATCAACCACTGTTCACCAATTCTGTGATGAATGCTAGCTAGCAAAATGAGATGAGGAAAAACACGTTAGAAATTGACCGAGGCGATCGTGAAAACGATAATCGCAGCTTTGGGCTCAGCTCGGCGACCGCAGGAACTAGTCTGAAACACACCAAAAACAGACCATCCTACTTCAACCCTACTCAACATCACCTATGTTGCAGAAGCGAGTTTCGTGATGTAAGCTACGCCCTGACCTGACTCAGAAGAGCAACCAATGGAGTGTGATTAGACTGTAACTGATTGGCGTATTGGTCTCGCGATGAATATGAGAACACGTTAGTCTATTTTCCCGCGAGTCGAGTGTTTAAATTTATGCTTTTAATAACAAAAACATGAATCATAACTGCTAATAACAATGAAATAACTCTCATTAAAGTGGATTTTTGCAAACTTTCTTTGTAACCTACAATAATACAGATGTCCAATACTCAAAGTCGCCGTTTTCGAAGTCAGTAATCGCATGTTTCCCTTTTTTCCTTTTGAAAATATTTTAGGATTTAAACTGACATACAGCATTAATACCTTTACTTAAACTATGCGATACAACTTTTATATTATTCTGTGTCTAGCCACACTATATCGTGAAAACTTTTGTTGTTTCATTTAGCCATGGATGGACAGCTGAACTATGATGACTCTAGCCAATCTCGAGTAAAAACAGCGTGTGGTATGCTCTTTATGAAGCATTATGTTCAGAGCTGTTCATTGTGCTGTTGTTACATTGGCGTCACCGCTGCAGACATAAGCAAGGGATGGTTCCTGAATAATGCGCACTCGCACGATACGACGTCCGCAAGGTCGCACCTGAACAGATGGTTCCAACTCCATCGTGTCGTATTCGCGGCCGTCCCGCCAGCATTTCCCACCTTTTGTTCCCAGACATCAGAGTCCAAAACCAACGCTAAACAGATTCGTCAATGCTATTCTATACTTCGAGATACAACAACGAACCTGTTTCCTTTCAATGTCTTTCACCTTAATGAGAATTTTGTACAGGAAATTCAAGGATTTTTAGATTAGACTTTTTCCGTTCCCAAGCGTTAAGAAAGTTCAAGGTTTTTCTGTTCGTACAAGGAGATAAAAATGAACGAGAACTGCAAGGGGTGGATCGTTGGAAGGAAGTGCGCCTCAGTTCCGCAGCAACGCTATCGAGTCTCAGCTGTTTCCCGTAGACATCGATAAGTGAACCACCTACACTTTGACTGTTTCAGTTAACTAAACTGAAAAAAATAATGGCAAAACATGTCGCTGTAAAAATTATCCCTGTAGCAACACTGTTTTGGCTTCTTCTTGTATCTTTTCTATTAAGCCGAAATGCAGACGTACACAATTAAGTTTTAATTCGGTTTAATCTACGTCAGGAAAACTTAGGAGTTTCCTTCAATCTTACATGACTTTCGAAGTAAATTCAGATGACTCATGAACAAATTATGAAATAGGTTCGGGATAACATAAGACTCAAGGAGATAGAAAGCATTAATTGAATAAGAAAACGAAAAGAACAAATTTATACCTAATAAAAACCAACACACTAGTTGACTAGAGAAATGTAACTGATTTTTTTTCTTGCAATTTGCCAGACAGTTTTATTAGGTTTTCAGGCTGATGAAAAAACAGGATATTTAAAACGTTCAATCATTACAGGGATATCGATTCTCAGTCTCAATAATAAATGGCAGGCGGTCTAACTGAAGAATTTGCAGGAATTGATTGCTACGCACGTTGCTCCAATTACACTAGGTAGCAAAAATTTCACTTTTACCTTACTTTTTAGTTAAAATCAACACCTCCCTTCTCTACAAAAAAAAAATACAAAAATTATAATGCTAGAATTTCGCTCGTGAGATAAAGTCATAGAATTTTCAAAGTCACCAATCTTGAATGTAATACCAGTAATAAATACAACAAGTGCAACACAAAAGTTTCATGGAAATAATGAGCATTTTCTTTTGTTTTGCAATAGTTGGAGTTAGGGAATAACACTTGATTGACAGGAACAAAAATCATGTTACCTCGTGTTAATACTGTCGCGTATTTGCTAAGCCTAAACTAAAGAACGTTCTACTATGTTCATCTACGCCCAACAAACAACAAAACTGAACTAAAACAAGAACACTAGAAAATAGAAGCATCAGGTCAGTCACAGCCGGAGCCGGATATAAAGTTAGGCTCAAATTACTCGTCAGCCTGCCTACCCATGACCTTTGGCGCAGCAGAGCCAGGATCTGGCAGATTACTCCTAAACTGAAGCAAACTAGACAATTTTCGATGTAATATCCTGGCATTACCTTGACTCCATTTGAGGAAAATGTTTCGGCCCCAAACACACTCTTCCAAATTAACTATATTAGGATCAGGAAGGCGAGGTAGGAGGATGAACAAACGTTTCCCCCTCACACAAAAATACATTCTCAAAGTGAATAATTACGTCAAATGCATGCGCAATTATTCAGTAATCAGACATCAGAGTGTTTCATGCATTTGTGTATTTCATGACAGCCTGAGAGGTTAACAACTTGAGATCATACATCAAGTGAAGTACTTCAATTGCTATATCTTTAGAAAAACTCAGATTTTTTACGAAAAAATATTCATAACTGCACATTACAACTCAAAGAAAAAATTCAACATTCAATTTGCCGTTATATCACTAAGCTACAAAAATAAGACCAGCGTTGTTAAACTCAAATTCCAGCGGTTCACATAGAGCAGCCCGCTTCATTTTCCGAGCATTTTCGTGCAGCGCGCGTCATGAAAGCATAGTACGGTGACAAAGATCGCATCTTAGCGCAGCGTTGGGAGATTTTAATAGCCCTCGTCAACTACGTTGAAGAGTTACGGCAAGGCCGAGCTGCCTCGCCAACAAGTAACAGCCCGCAAGCAAGTAGAAGTGCATCCTCGGTGTATTTTATAATAACAACCAAGTTTTTAGGTTGCTTGCTTACTTGTTCTATCGTTTGGTCTTTCATCACTCTCGAGTTAATGAGACATAACCGCATGGAAGAAAATGGGACAGCACCATAGGCGAGCTATAGTATCCACACGAGATAACAAATTGGAACCCCGTCAAATTTTAAGACTTTCATTGGGGTCGTAAAGATCAAATTAAAAGAGCAGGAATCTCTCCACCATAGTTGAGGAATTTAGCGCTTGGCCGAAATGACGACGGCAAATAAACTTCACCCGCAGTGCAACCAACGCCTGCAAATGTCAATGATAATTATCATTATAATTAGTGCTCGGGAATGCAATTATTAACAGAAAATAATTACAGGCAGCTAGTCCGATTGTAGGCTTTTGCAGATACACCAATGTCCAATCACACGAAAACACTATCAAAGCAACTCATTAATGGATTAGTAAACTGAAATATTTAACGTCATTTGATTGAAAGTAGAAGATGGAATGTGTGTCAAGTTTATGACCTGCTAAACGGGATGAAATGCAACACATTCATTTTATAACACTGTAATTATTTATGCAGTACAGGCGCCAGTAAGATTAGAGCGAAGTACGAGGGCTGTCAGAACTGCCCCTTTGGACTAAAAAGGGTCAGAATAGAGATAATTGAAGACAAAAATGTTCGGTCTAAAAAAATCAACTGAGCACCGAGAATTGAGCGTTTCCACTCAATTATTTCAAGAATTTCAAATGGAAAAAAGTGAGAGAGGAAGAAAGCTTCGATCAACAACTGAGGGTCGGGATAAAACCTAATCTACGCACTTCCTTTATTAATCCATTCCAGCCTGAACTGCTGATAAACAACTGCCGCTCGATAGCGTCTTTCTTAGACCGACCAGTAGCGTAACGTCCCATACCAGAACTACATAATTAAGACTGAAATTTTGTAACACAACCACAAACTAAGAAATAGGAGAGACTATAATTACAGGGCGAGCAAAAAGTCCTTTGAACCAAATGAAATGCTAATTATTGTTAGATGAATTCATTGAGTGGAAGAAAAATTGAACAGTACGTTTACTATGGTACCAGAATTTAATTTAATACATCAGTTTTCAATGAGGTGGCCCACACAACATCAAATCTTCGCTGGAAACTATAAACAAAGGCACTGAGTATTCTCGAGAAATTTTGGCCCCTTCCCTCTCAAGTAACTGCTTGAGAGTCAACATTGTTGTGAGGAATGGCGCAAGGGTTGATTTCTTGCACTGACCAGACACAACAGTACATAGGGTTTAAGTCGGGGGAAGATGGAGACCACATTGTCTTACCCCCAAACTTTGGAGAATGACGATACCATTGTCGAGTTTGGTTTGAGGTATGGGAAGGTGCTACATCCTGTTGAAACGTAAGAACCTCATCTTTGAAAAGCTTTTTCATCTCACCGAGTGCTAGAGTCAACATATCTTCGATATCGCCCTTGGAATTTATCTTAACACCCTTTCGAAAATGATGCTTTTATCGCTGTATCGCGGGTATTTATTGCGCCTCATACCATCACAAAAGAAGGTTTTAGGCGGCAATAAACAGTTCTTACAGAATCTGGAATGACATCTGAGCACTTAGCCAACCATATCATGAGAATTGAATTTCGACTCAACTGTGAAGAGTTTTCGTCTGAAAAAATGACATTTTGCACTGCCATGGCTTTTCTGTTTCTGGAGATCTATGAGGGCTTGGCGCTTTCTCATTTTGCAAAGAGACAGTCCAACGTCACCTCTGACGATATTTCTCATCGAAGTGTTACTCACATGCGTATATTGTACCATTTATCGAATTGCCCTCTTCGAGTTTCTCCTTACCCTCTGGCGAACTGCCTTAATTGATCACTTTCGTTGTGCTAACGGATCTTGGTCGGCCACTTCGAGGGCGATCCTCAGGAGTGCCAAGCTCTTTGAATCTCTTTACGACATGATAAACAGTTGATTTGGGTACTCGAAGTAATTTAACGATTTCAGAATTGGCTTACCCGTTCGGTGAAGTCCTATGATCTTTTCTCTATTTCTTATTTAAGAAAGGAAATACTAAATTTTGAGAAGACACCTAAAAATATGTAATAGGTGTTGAATCACTTAACATTATAAACGTCATAAACTTTTAATGAAACAGTTTTAAATCACTATTATACAAAACTGAAAATTAGTCCAAGACTTCCTGTTCACCCTGTAAACAACAAAAAATCTGCTCGAGTCTACACCAACACGAACATGATGACATTGCGGCTTCAGGTGACGGTCCGCAAAAACTCTCAGGCAGGAGAACAATACACAAGAATTAGAAAGTTTAATGCGCAAAAACATTCAGCACAATATCAGGTTCGTTGGACAAGTGCACGCACTAGCAGTATACCCTGTCTAAGAGAAACTCAAGAAGCTGCAGCATGATTTTGCAACTTTGTGATGATTTTACGTCCAATTTCATACCGAGGGTATGTATTCAAGCTGCATATAAAACACCTATAGAAAATAATTGCATCTGTAAACCTTAACTTTTTGAGGGAAAGATTCTAAATCCGACATTTCGCAATAGAGTGCCTTCGGTATTTCTAAATTTCAAGTGTTGAACACACTGCACCAAGTACGAAGAACTAACAGTACCTGGAATAATGAATTTCCCGCACGAGCACAGCAGCGCGCACAGGCCACCAAAGCATCACTGTATCACTTGAGACGCCGGCAGACACCGTTCCGCAAAAACTCTCCTACAAGTGTACCCAGGAAACAATTTAGCTGCGACTGGCAAGACGAAGCATTAGTATTCAGCATCAAAAGAAAGGTTCAACACTCCACTTGTGGCATTACGGATACGAAGCAAGAGTTGGTAGGTTCAACGTGAACGCCACTCAACAAATCTTACACTAGGGCGATGTCTTACATTCTATATATACTCAGAGCTGGGCAGCGCTACTTTGAAATGTAGCGGCCGCTA
>VOMN01059640.1:0-10067 GCA_014899125.1 Orchestia grillus | reverse complement strand
CTACCGCTACTGAAAATGTAGCGGCCGCTACATGTAGCGCGCTATTGCCCACCTCTGTATATAGGTTCTTACTTTGGAAGTCGATGGAGGCTCCATGGCGGAATGATTACTGGTAAGTTAGGGTTCGATTCCCACTGAGAAAGCTGACTTTAGCGGACCCACTGAGTGCTTCCTTTGGGAAAGGAAGCTCAACACTTCGACTGCGATGTGCTCCGTGTATGGCACACGCGATCTGCAAAGCTAACCAAAGCTGTAAAATATAAGAATACGAATTGTTTAATTTTTACAGCATTTATGTTCATCACTCGCATTTGCTAGTTTATAATAGAACGAAAGTTAACAGGATCACTAAATGCGTGAAGACAAAACCTTTCATTTCGAATTTCACAACAGAGGTATTTGATGATATAACATTTTTCCAACACGGAGGATCGCGATCTAAGTGTTGACTCCACATACGTCACACACGCGTCAGTAGTTACAAGGTATGGAAAATACAACGATGCCAACTGTGTTGAAAATTTTTGAAACCGTTGGAAATTTTGTGAACTGTATTGGAAATAAAGGCATTGAAAACACAACGTTGTCAACTGTGTTCTGCTGGGTTGGAAGTAATAAAGTTCTTTGGGATTCTTTACAGATTGAAACCGTTGGAAATTTTTTGAACTGTATTGGAAATAAAGGCATTGAAAACACAACGTTGTCAACTGTTTTCTGGATTGGAAGTAATAAAGTTTTTTTGAGATTCTTTACAGTTTCTACAAAGAAGAGCATAGCGGTAACAATTTGTGTGTGACACATGGTACGTGTTTGGTGAGTGTTGGCGGTCGAAGGGTCTTGATAATTAATCAGTGTCCAGGAGTTCAGCCTTTAAAGATTGAAAAAATATTTCTTTACGTGCATCCTCATCGAACATGGGAGCATATTATTTTGTGGGCAGTCATTTTACTTTCAATCTTCAACGGGGAATCGGTTTAATTTTTAGTGGCACTCCTTAGGTCAAATGCTCGAAACATATCAGTAAAGGTATTTACAGACTGTTTTCTACCACATGGGAAATCAGAATCTTGTATGAACGGTGATGTGTTGTCGGGCCAGTTTTCCTATAAAATTGGTCAAGGTTCAAATTATGTCGTGTACCGATTTTCAATATTACTTCGTAGTTTAAGAAAGCAATCGTGGTCATCAAAACTGGTAAAATACAAGCAAGAGCACATATTTCATTCGGGTAGCAATTAGGTTTATTTGGTCTTGGAAATAATTCAAACTTTCAAGTACTTCAGTTGGTCATTCTTTACCCTGCGTAGATATTGAAGTTCCGTTCCAGACAACGAAGTTTCGCAGTTTTCAGTGTAGAACGTAGATATTTGGTACTTTTTATCGTATATAACCTTGCTTTTGAATCGCTGTTAGCACAATCATAGATGAAGAACTTTAAATATATATGAGAAAATCATATTGCTACCATTTTATAATCTTCAAGGGTGTGTATTTCGAAGCGTTCAACGTTACACGGAAAAAAGTACATCTTTTCCACGTTCATTCACCAATGTGGCAGCGCTAAATTCAAATTGTGTGGTTAAACGACGAAGTGGTGCTGCTGATTTCAGGTGTGTGGGAGAGGAAGCAAAGGTTTCTAGCTGTACCAATGCGACCGACTTCACTCCAGCTAACGTTCTGGTGTTCTAGGTACTCTTAACATGCAAATTTCATTGCGTGATGCACGTAACACCGGAAAAGAAAAATTAAATTTTAGATTAAAAACTATTTTTTATGAATTTTCTTTTCTGTATACACATCATTATTTGTAATTTACCGAAGTTTGAACAATGATTGCGCCACCTATGAGCAGCTGTGGGAAGCTTCGCTCTCCCCCGGTCAGTCAAACATCTTAAATGCGACTCTGTTGTCTATGACTCAGCCCCCGTACACCTACCTACCTTCTATATTACTACACGTTCAGTTGACGGCTGAACGAGTTGGGCAAACTGTGCGTCGCTTAAAACATTACACTTCAGCAGACTTCACTTGATTTGAATGATATATGTGTTATTATTGCTCATATGTAGGTTGTGGGTATCAGTTAAACTCGTTATCACATTGTTTGCCTCTTTAATACTGTGGAGATTCTGCTTTAACGTGCCAAGTGTATTTGTGAACCTGAGTTGAGTTTCAATTCCTTATGAAATTGTTGTGAAGAGGGAGGAATGCCTGCCGTAAAAGGCGCGTCGACTCATACTACCTGTTGCCTGTACGCTATTGCACCGCTGTCACAGTTTCTGATGTGAATTCGAGTCCCTTATATGTGATTTGTACAGAAGTACAAAACATTGCAGTGTCAAAGCGATGTACGTTCCAAGGTTTAAATGACAATTTTTTTTAGATTAGTGTTGAAGGCAACTGTATTTGATTCTAATTTGAAATTTACATCTTATGTTGAAATCAGAATTGTGTTTATCAGTCGTCCGTAGTAAGATCATCGTCATTGAGAGATTATGTATCATGGATACTTTCTGAGTCGACTGAAGTCCCGAAAAGAGGGAGGAGATCAAGAAGTTTTATGCCTTTGTTCTTTTAGTTACCAGACCTTTAAAACGGGTGTGACATTCTTCTATTAGATTTTTTTTTGTTCGCGGGACAATTTTTCGCTGAGAGAAAATTATTATCTTAGGAGTCTGAGTCCTTGGGACAGTTCCCTAATTCTCCCACAAGCTCAAAAACCTGCGCTTTTCCTCATGATCTACTACAAATGATTTCAAAGTCACAACAATTTCCTTCGAACTCGCCTCAGTGTGAGATGTGTACGATTGCGTCCAAACTTTAGTGTGGGTGAGAATATTATCTGAATATTAATATTATCTGTGGGTAAGAGTGAAATATTCCAAGTTCCATGTCTACTCGATGCTATTTTCACTCTGTCTATCACAAGGTTGCGTTCTTGGAAGTTTGCACGAACCATCAAAGCGTTGAGGGGAAACAATGCGACAGATTATGATGTTTCCACTCTTATTCAACCTCCATTCATAAGAAGGGGCGTGTAGACTCTGGAATGTTGTCGGTGCGCGAAGCGCTGCAATTTTCTTCTATTTTCTTTGCCGAACTTGGGAGAGATAGAGGGGTGGGGGGGAGTTGTTTTACTCGAGTGCGAGGCCCTTAGGGAGAAGGAAAAGGGGTTACCTTCCCTGGGGCGTGGGAAAATTTGGGAGGTAGGATTCCTGAGCTCCTTAGTAGGAAGGACTGTAACGGCTTATGGTGTCCGTCCTCGTCGCTATTTATATTATATAGAGTGCTTCGTATGGGGTCCCGAATTTGAATAAAAAGTCTTCACACTGAGAAAGTTTTTCTCAGTTGTAAACGGCTCCATGAGCACTCCACACAGGAGTACATAAAAAAGCTAAAACGCGCCAATTGGCGTAAAAAGGGATAGCAAACATGATAAAAGCATGTCCTCAATCTTTTACACACAAATGTGTGACCCAATTCTAACTCTGCGATCTCGACGGAGCACTGGAGCATCGCACAGGACAGGTATCCATTGCTCTAGTAGCGGTCTCATTGCTAGCTGATCAAGCTGGTGAATGCAAGAAATTTTGCCCGGGTCCAACACGGCTGTAGTCGAGCACAAATACAGCTCTTCTTTCCCCTCTTGTTCTTCCTATGATGCACTTGGTCAATATACATCACTCGTCTAGGGGAACCTCCTTGTTGCTGTGTTGCTATTACATCTTCGGGTAACTTTTCCTGACAGAGATACTTTTGCAGCCGCTATTTCATGGCCTGCATCTACTGAAACGCTGAAATTTAACATCTTTATGCTTCTGTTTGAATTATGATCACTCTTTTGCATTGTCATGTAGAACATAATTGACGAGCTGAAACGATGTTGAAGTATATATACGAGTAGAATACGGTCGTCTCCCGCATAGAATGCTAGAACGGTTCCAGCAAACAATCGCTCTATCTTCTTATTTGTTCCTGATAGCGCTCTCTATTTGTTTCTTATGACACGAATATTTTCCGTGCTTTTTTATTTTTGCTCCATTTGAAATTGCTCTACGCGGTAGACGACTGTGGAGCGGTTAGTTGCCGGAACCGATCATACCTCACATGCTGGGAACAACTGCAATGATTTTTCTGTTAATTACTGCATAGGAAGCTTCGCTGGAAATCTGTGTAATCCAATAAAGTTCCAGCTTATAGCGTTGTTGCCCGTCTGTCCCGGGTATAGCTTCGTTTATTTTAAGGGTTAGGGGGGGGAGGGTTCTTTTAACCTTTTTTTAAAATGTGCTATATTATTTCGTCTACTTTGACTTCCAAATTCTTCCCTCTACCTCCTACTATGCGTATCTAACATTTCCTGGGAGCCCTTTGCAAATAAATCTTGTATTTTTCACTTCAACGAAATTGACCGGAATTGGGAAGCGGTAGATCTCCAGTGTATGTACATATATCGGGAAGCACCACTACTAAAATTACAGCCAATACCGGCGCTTCATTTTGAATCCATAACGATTTCAAAACCATGAAATTCACCTACGTACTTGTTGATACTTCTACCGGAGCCCTTTTCTAAGCTATTGATAAAACCTCTAAAAGCAACCGATACTCGCAGGTACTACACAAATGTCCTAAATGATAAGCCAAGACAGACGTCAAAATATGGTCCACAACACACGTGGATCGATGCATAGATGACTGTTTTACAGACCTTGCCGAACTACGCCTATCTTCGAGAAATATCATGCATTAATATTCGTGCCATGCATGAAAAATTGAATTCTAACGTAACTTCTACTTAAACTACAAAATATCTCTACCCATGTCATGCATATCTTTGCTTGCATCTAGACTTAACAATTCATGAATCAGCGTCCTTATTAAGATGTGTAGCTAACGAATGATCCTCATGAGTCATAGTTAGTGAACGATTATATAAGAGCTGTAAATTCATGCTTGCGTATATGATATTTTAGGAGTAAACAATTCATATTAAATGTCTTCAATGACTCGTGTATTTTTTCACGCTTGTAGCTCTGCTTAAACCAGTTGACAACCACAACAGTGTTGCATTCAACTAGCGCAAATTTAACATTGTACCGTATTACTTCAAGTCGTGACTTTAATATTGAACGGAACTACTGTACAATTAGAACTTATATTAAAAGCAAAATCCAAACGATAATTATTAAAGTATTCAAAATGTTAGCGTGACACTAAAACTGTGTACTTATTAGAAGTCAAATTCTGCAATGTTGAAGTGATTGGCGTTTTTTATTACAACACTGAATTCTTACTGATTTAAATGAGATTTACCAAAAAACCGTCTCATTTCCAACGAAATTTTCTCCCTCTTTCAAATGATACAAATATGTTCAGTACGTTTATGGAACTCGTATGACGCCGTTAATACATGTTTTGTAAGCATCAGAAAATGATCCCTCGTGATCCTTGAACCAATTTTGCGCTGTATGAGGCCGGTTGATGCGAGGTTTGTCGTCTCGAAAATTACCGGAACCATCAGGAAACTAATAATTCATAGATTTAATCACCTAGAATATTCCAATGATCCTGAGGTTTCATTTTGTTGATGCACAAGGTTGCTGAAGCTAATCCTGACCACGTGAAGCACACCCAGGCCTTTACACTTTCCACTGTCGGAGCGATGCATGAAGGATCCAAAGTTTCATGGGCTTCCCGTCTCACTCTAACTGTGCCATTTTGCTGGAACACGGCGAACCTCGATTCATTTGACCATGAAACGTGTTTTCATACCTATGCAGTCCAGTATTTGTGGTGTTTTGAAAGTTGGAGCCATTTAGTTCGATTAGCTTTACTGACCGATAGTTTCCTGGAGGGCTGGCAACCCTAAAACCTAGTTCCTTCAGTTTTCGGTATATGGTGCGAGCAGGGAATTTTTATAACCTTCGTTGAGCATACTAGTCAACTGGAATTTAACTGTTGACTTTTCCGCCCGTCTGCTTCCACCAGTAGTTTTACAGACCACCTGTCGCGACTATTCAGAGTTTTAGCTCTACCACTATTACCACTGAATGAGTGCACTTTCTCATCGTTTCTCCACTGAAAACTTGCTCTTTACACAGTCCTAAGTTTTATGGCCAACATTTGAGTCACTTCTCTGGCGGATTTTTATAGCCCGGTGCAAACCTATAACCTGTCCTTTGTCAAAGGCAGAGGTTTGTTTTGGAGGCTTTTTTTTCAACAGGATTGTTCATGCTTGTTGTCGCGGAGAGAGCAAGTGCAGTGCTGACTACCAGTGACACTGAACGACACTATTGGTATTATTTTCACATTCTTTTTTTAAATTTCTTGTTAGAAAATCAGTGAAAAATTGTTTAAAAAACGTCAACATATTACCACGATGCGACAAACTTTTTTGCCGTGTAAGGTATGATGATATGCAACTCTTAACAGTTTCCATATTTTTTTCATGATTTATTTATGAAATTATTCTTAGTTTAAATTCATTGTACTACTACCAATATAGTTCAGCGATACATCACAAGACTTAAGGAGCTGGAGCCGTCCGTACTTAGCTTTTTCATTGCGGTTAGAATCAGTGAAGTTATTTAATTATTTCGTACAATTGCTTCTTAAATTCTTGACTGTTCCCAATTCAGTTTCATCGATGAGGTTTGAGCGGTTGGTTACGCTCAATAATCATTTGAGTCATGAAATGTTTTCCTCCAACCCATAAGTTACACATCATAAACGATTAATTAAAAATTAGTACTCGCGTTTGGGACTTGCGTTGGTTGTACAAACCTGAATTAGTCCAACGTCTTTTTAAAGAAAATTTCTAAAGATAAACTCCAGCCACCACTGAAGACTAAAACAGCATTGCTAGCTCGGAGTGAATTCGGTCTTCTTGTGGAACAAAAACTTATTCAATTCATTAAGAAACAAACGTTAATTTTTAACTAAAACGATTAAAATATTCATCAGTATTTTCACCTTCATGAACCGATTGAACTGTTGACCAGTTTTCAAATGCTAACAGTTTAAGAACAGTCTTGCCATTTCTCTGTTAATGTTCTCCTTTTACATTTCAGGTACCATCCTTTTTTATACGTGTTTTAGGTTCCCTCTCCATTTTTTGAGGCTGTGTTTTTGTGTGATAAATCATCATTTGTGTTCGTTTGTTTCCGTGGCATCAAGATCGAACAGTGCAAGACAGTAATGATGGCAGAAAGCAAAGGAGAGCCAAGCACGGCCTCGGTTGCCACAGCACCGTCCTACGCGGCACCGAAAAGCGGGTCCGGCATCACCCTCAGCCTCGGCTACTTCCGCACGGGTCCGGGCATTGTGAAGCTCGTGCAGCTGGTGAGCTATGAGGTTATACGTCACTCTGACAACTTTGCCGTAGCATGAGATTTTACGACGTCACTCTGACAACTNACTACCGTCGGTCCTCGCTGTCAAGTACAAGTTTAAATGAGCCTGAAGGGATAGGTAAAACACACATTACTTAGTTTTTATCAATTTTACCTTATTTCGTCGGTTGAATTGGTAGTTATGGGAGGACGTAGCTTTCTAGTCAGAATGATGTGTACGCTGTGGATACGGTTATACATATTCTCAAATTATCAATTGAAAACCAATAATGAAAACCACCCTGTGAACATTTACAATTTCCATTCAGGATACATTTACTATTCTTCTTTATAGTCAGCTTTATTTTGTTAAATATTTAGTAATGGACACACAGAAATTTGTGAACTGGATCCTGCCTTTAACGAAAATTTGCCAACCCTCTCGGTAGCCTCTGTCCTACGGCCGCACTTGCTCGATTGAGGGGTGCCTGGCGGCCAGCTTTGTTGTCATAAATAATATCACAGCTAAACAGTCGGTTCTCTGTTTCATGATGGAATGTGACGCGAAAGAATACGGCTGTACGTATAAACGTCAACATTTGCAGTTTGTGTTTTTTCGTATTTCTGTATTTCTTTGTTTGGCGTAATAAATCTGGAACATTAGGAAATTTCCATCTTTTCTTATGATGAATAGAGTAGTAGGCGTATTACTTTGAATTTATATTTTTTTACTATAGGGTTTAACTTCACTAGCTGACGTATAGAAAAGTCGAAGATAGGCAAATTTGGCGCGTTGCTCAAGATATCTTGTACGGAATCATCTTTCGGTCCTCATGAGGGTCTCTGCTTTGAAATGTAGTATTTTACCATGAAGTAATTTAAATTTCAGGTCTCGAGCGAAGTATCCTGTATACGGGTTGCGTATTTTACTATAAAAAGCCAGTTTTCACGGCACGTTTTCAGTTTCCCTAATAGAGTTTAGACTACTCGCATCATCAAGAAGAAAATTGCTTCCAAGACCGGACTAACTCTGCCCTGAACCTTTAACCTCTGTCCAACACTTGAAAGTACCACTTCTCATTAGCTGGTTTATCTAAACTTTATCTAAATTTCCGTGAAAGTTTCTCGGGTCCTGCTAGTATTTACTAAGATTTCAGTCGTATTTGTACCATAACAGCTCATGTCCCTAATACCTTTCGTATGTACCTTCCACTTGTCTCACTTCAGCCATTTCAGGTTTTGTTTACAGGTTCTATATTTGTTCCCTCATGTAAGATTCCCATCTAGTTCCTTCTGCCACATATCCTCTCCCTCTCTCGTGAGTCGTGATGTGAAGTATGGCTACAAGAGGGGTAACGTAGGGCTATCGAGCCATGCACTGTTTCTATAGATCACTCTTTAGAAACATTTAGAAACATTCATTTACCACAAGTAATTTACATCAGATACAGGCTTACAATCAAATGAGGAATGACGAAGAACCGGGATCACGATACATACCACATCTGGGCCCGAATAAGCTACAAGGCTTCTGGGGCAACTTGTATAGAAATCAAGGTATTCAATTTACCGTACATCAACGATTAATAACAAGAGGCTTAAGGTTACACTCAGGTATACAGGGTGACGCAAAAAAAGGAAACCCAATTGACTGTAAGCCAACATTTATCTAGGATTTGTATCATGAATACCAACATTTTTCTAGTAATAGTAATACTTAGATTTTGGAAAAAATGTTTGTATTCATGATACAAATCCTAGATAAATGTTTGCTTACAGTCAATTGGGTCTCCTTTTTTTGCGTCACTCTGTATAAGTTACAAGAACTGAATGAGCTTCAATTGTGTACATCTTGCGGTCGCCGTCCAGCGCCGCAGATAAGCATGCGGTGATCGTTGTTTGTCTGCGGCAGAACTCGTGCCGAGTGATGACTGCGTCCCATTGGTGCTGTATATCCGCGGTTAGTGAAGTGAAACTGCGCGTGCTCTGCAACGTGATGCATAAAGTGTATGAACGGCAAAGTGTGACTAACACCAGCACGTGTTCTGCATTACGGATGGCAACATTTTGTGTACACACATGAGCCTCCTGCGAAACTGTTACATGGACTCCGTGCGCATTTTTTCTTGGCTCTCAATCCGTTCATTTTGCGAGGCAGGTCGCGGACGTGGCGTGTCCGGTTTTTTCAGGTCTTCTGAATAACGGAACTGCGGACGCAACGTGCGGTGTTACTGGGTCGCGGAATGTGACCCGCAGGGTGAGGAGTAATAAACGGGCCTAGTAGCACTGCGCTACGTGGAGGTGAACCCGACGTGCTTCTGTAGAAATTTCTGCGGCACCAACGTTTAGTTACTGGAGGAAAGCCGGTAAGACTCATCCGGTATTTTGGATCGTGTATCCAAAACAGTGTATCGAATATTTTTCGATATCCAAAATATTTATATCCGAATAATTCGAATATTCGAATAAATCAAAATATTCGAATATTTATATCCAAAATACAACGGGTATTCTGGATACTCGAACTGACAGCCGCATGACTGAGAAAAAGAATCATACCCGAGTGGAACATAGGAATCGCACGCTGACTTAATTCAAAAACTGATTAGAGTGACCTCTGCATTTTTTGTATATTGTTTGAGTGTTAAATATTACTTACACCCTTTTGAAATGTGCAGTTGTTTTAAAAGAAAATTTTAAATAGCTTTATATTTGTTAGAAAATTAGGGATACGAG
>VOMN01059634.1:0-17717 GCA_014899125.1 Orchestia grillus | reverse complement strand
TGCTCACGAGAGCGGCAGCTCTGCTCACGAGAGCGGCAGTCCTGCTCACGAGAGCGGCAGCTCTGCTCACAGGAGAGTCACACCGCGAGGCACGCCTGAAGAGCGACGCGTGTCACCGGAAACCGCTGATGAACTTTAATGAAAAAACTTCAAGAATCATCTTTCCTCGGGTGCCTGACCAGCATCAACTCCTTCATGTCACAGTCCTTAAACGAATCTAAGTGGCATTCTTTGGTCCCTTGGTGTCCCACTTACCAGGCTGACTTTTTAAATTTGGACTCAAATATCAACTTGTATAATTTACTCATTTCGTGAAAAATCTTTTTGGCTTTGAAATGAGCGGTACAGAAATGTAGAATTACTTGATTCAATTGTTATTTTTTAACAATTGCTACTGTTGCTGAGAGCTTTAGCTCTCTTGGTAATAAAAGTCAGTTGTAAAATAATGCAAACGTGTTCATTTTCAAATGTGACTTCATTCGTAATGCTGTAGGCGTGAAGACTAAGTGGCTTTTCGTTTAGAAAGAATTTTACACGAATTATACAAACGCAGAAATTTACTAGAGTTAAGACCTTCGTTATATCCACTCCAAAATTTGCCATTGCAATAAAAGCTCTCGTTTCACTCACTAAATAAGAGCTCAAATTTTCTTCTTAGAAGGAAAACTCGTCTTTCAACCTTGAAATGAAAAGTTCATATTTTGCCCTTCAAACAAAAGCGTGTGTTGCACCCTCTAAAAAAAAGCTCGTGCGGGTTCCAGAGGCGCCCGTTCCCCTGAGCGCTGAAGGGCGCGACTGGAAAAGCTTTCAGTCGTCTAACTTCCTGCTAAACTTGCTCTTTATGAAGCAGTTTCTTTAGCAAACGGCACTAGAGCTAAAATTTGTTCGCACAATGAAACAAAGTGCAAATGAGAGACACGTTTTCCAGCCACTTAAACTGCGTGAATTATTTTGGTAACCGTACCAGACTTTCCACCGCGTTCCTGATATTAATGATTTGCTGGGAGCATTGCCTTGTTCTTTTCTAATGCATTCGTTCTGAATTTCGTAAGAGTCTCATTTCTTTACTAGTTCTCCAAAAAGAAAGAGAATATATATTCTGCCTATCTGCCTATCCATTACAAAGTGAAGATAGTTTCTCCATGGCAGCTACTGAAGTCTGTTCCAATAAACACTACGGGAGAAATTTAGCATGACAAATTGTCAAAACCATTGGGACTATAGATGCAACTAGATAAAGGGTTGTAATCGAGCGTGTTACTACATATACCGGCTTGCAAAATGAAAAGCAAGCATTTTTCAGTATCGTTTACAGAGCATAGTTAAATTACTTACAAACTAAATGAAATTATTATGACTTGGGATATTCCGTTATCACAAAAATTCCAGTTTTGAGCTTCACTTCAGTAAAATGAAGCCCAATTGAAAAGGTACAATTGACTGCTGTCGAGAAGCTAGAATATACCTCCTACGTTATTTAATGAATCTGTTAATCGCTGAATTTAAGAGATTTTAAATTTATGAAACCATTCGAGGATTGAAAGGGTTTCCTGCGACAAGGCTAAATCATTTAAAAACAACATTCGCTTCATAGTCAATGAGATTTCTCTTTTCAAGTCAATTGCAATGGCTTCGTCATTTGAATCAGTCCCAGGGAATTACTCAGCCGACAAAACAGCAACTTTTATCTTACCGCATTCCCGCGCTTCATCGTTTCAGCGAGCGACATTTGGTCGCTCTATTTTCAAACGCGAGATTTGGAACTGCCCGGATCGACAGAATACGCCGTTTTGACCATATAGATTCCCCGCCAAGCTTGGCAGGGCTTTGCGAGCCATTAATTGAGATGTCGAGATAGTGGCGAGAGCCAGTTGTCGTTATTCTTTTTCAAGGCGCTATATCGTTATTCTTTTCTATGTGTGGACTTGACCCTGAAACTGAGTTTGGCGCGCACGCACGTCACCGTGCCAAACTTGGTGTAATTCAAAATCTTTTAGTCACACTTTATGGCGCGAAAACGGCTTCCAGGCCGGCGTCGCTTGACAAGAACTTGTTTTTAAGAGCTCTCCTTAATTTAAGTGGCGTGTTTTCCGACCCCAGAAGGACAGGATGAAAGGGAAAAATGAACGACAAAAATCTGAGCCCTAAGAGCCTAGGTACTCTACATATCAGAGCTGAAATACAAGGGAGGCTTTTGTGATTAACGCTTAAACCTCCTCTTTTTGGCAGAACAATTGTCCGTCATTCAGAGACGAGGCACGTGAATTTTGCCCTTCTTTTGGCCGGGGCATTTAGTCTCGATTTTCATGAGACAGCACTGTATTTGAGGCACTAATATTCGCGGAACGGAGCACATTGCTCAATCTTTGTACACAATGTCCGCAGAATTGTACTTTGTCATAGAAGTACTCCTTCAAATTGCACTTTAGTCGTAGAGGCCCGATAATTCAGGATCCCAGTGGACAGAGCCTGCAACAGACAGCGTTAGCAAGAGAAGAATAATAATTACTAAGCGAGAAAACCGAAACAAGACAGACTCACTAGGCCTCGTAAGTGCACGGGCCATTGCAACTGAAGAGGAAGAAAAAGGGAAAAAGTAGAGCAGATAAGAAGCTAAACTTGCAGTATGAGCTGTGCGGCGGGTCATTTTCATGGCCAACAAAATAGCCATTTTATCGAGTTCCTTTGGAAGAGATCAAGAAATCTCCAACGTTTGTAGGTATGCACGAACACAATCAGATTTTAGCGAGAAGAATTTAGGTTGACTTAACCAAAAGCAACAAAAATTTCCCGTATTAAAGGGAAACAGGATACATACAGGAGCAATGTATTAAATAGAATTAACTATTTTTCGAGGGCAAAGTATTTATATATAGTGTTTATCAGCACTGAATGGGGCCGGAATACAAAACAGAAACTGTTACTTACGGTCACAAACAAGATTTCCATTGGCAAGCATTAACTTAAATCTTGAGCCTGAGCCAATTTCTTGAGGTGCACTTCAAAGATACGCACTAACACACTATCAGCTAGCTCCTGAGTGAAGCTCAGGATACTTGCACAACCCCTGAAAACAGCAAGATCTGCAATATTCTGTATAGTGAGACGATTCCCCGAATGATAATTCTGTTTAAAACACTTAAGGGAAATTTGAACGCAGTCATTTAAAATAAATTTTATGAACAGCTTTTGTTCGTTCTTCAGTATATTCTATTTTATCATAAAATTATCACAGGCTCGGCCACTCAACCATCAGACGCTTAAGCGACACACTTGCTGCAGAGCTCCGAAATGTTGTGACCAAATTCAGAAATCACGTCGGGCGCTTGAAGCTCGTAATTTAGGGGCAGAAGCTCTCACTGAGAGGAGGAATTTTGCTCGCTAATCCCGCAATTTTGTGGTGGGCTGCGCTGCCCCTACTGGACACAGGCTCTCGGGCCTAAAATAAAAAAATAATTCACCACAAAAGAGGATGCGCGTCGTCTTCTAGCGACTGTCGTCAATTTTCCTTCATCCGTTGATAAGCTAAAGCTGATAGGTAGTAGCAACACGATAATACCTGGATCTCGAATTATACTAAATACAAAAATGTTGTCAGAGCAGCTCCAAAGATATAGAACAAGTCATCATTACATGCGTTGACCTCCAGCCCTTCTGAACGGTAGTTTTCAATCTGGTGGCTGCAAATCACGTATCGATAGCCCAGAATTCCTTTTTTTCCCTCATCTGCGGAGCAAAGCAGTTACTACAATTTCAGTGTTGACACCATAACTAAAAACATTTTATCCAGACATATTAAGTCACATAGTCGCCCGATAAACGCTCAACTGTTTTTGAGCAATGGACATCCACATTTCACGGTGCCATGAAGCCGAGGCAGATGGACTTCTGAAACAAACTGTAACGACTTTGTGTCACTTACACGTCCATGGCGGCTGGAGGGGGCGGTGGGGGCCAGTTCAGCAATGAGCAAGAAGCGCACGACTGGGAAATATGGCGTCGTTTAAAACAGCTTATGGGGCGTGGATGCAAGGATCTAGGCTGAGGCATTTCACTCACGATAGTGGTCGTGTTTGTCCAAATCAGTTGTACTTTTCTCTACTGAATGGTTCTTTTTAGATGAAGAGTTATGCTGCTCCGAGTCAAAATTAGCCCTGAGATGAACTAGTAAATTAAGTTTAGTGGTGCAGGAGGCTATGCCAGCAGATACACTCGCTGATGTCAGTGAAAACTCATGTGTGAGGCTGGTTTTGCTCTCTGGTTGCGAGCTCCTCGGACATCAATTTCTTTGTTGTAATCATGTTTAAAGATATTGGTAAATGGGAACGGGCCTTGCTTCACGTTGTGTTACGTCTCTTATCACGATTTATCAAAAGGATATGCAGATTCACTAACAATATGTTGAGTCGTTAGCTGGTTTGCCATTTTTAAGCCGATTTCTAGCAAAGCATATTATAAAAGTTAGCAAGGATGGGCAGAAAGTCCTGTATTGCATTTTATGCGTTAAAAGGGCTGGGAAATTACATCGGATAAAAGTATTTCTTGCGGGTGTACAAGACAAGTACTGAAGTTTATTAACGGATGCCACAGTTAAATTAGGTGCTTTGGCCATTAACCGAATAATTAAATACATGATGGGCAATGAATTCATGTTCAAGAGTCAATTAAACTATATCGCCTTGACATTGAGCTCAACTCTGTCCAGGGAATATGCTTGCGGCTTCATTGCTCGAGGCATTTTGTGGTAGATGCTGAAGAATAAATTGCGGCGCTTCAGTCACTCTGATTCTGTCACACCGAAAGAGAAGGGACCACGGTATTAGTGCTCTTTTTCCCCCCCATTGAGGTACACGTTGTTGTATTAGTCTTTTCCGTTGACTGTATTTATGAATTATTGCCATGTATCTCATTTATTCTATAGAAAACCATTGCGACTTCTAAAAGTACAGTTTACCGTTCAAGAACACGTCTTTTCTTCCTGAAATTTCGTCGCTCTTGAGGCTGAAGTTTCCGAGTCATTTTGCACTCGACATTCCCAATCAGAATTTGAATCCATTAAAAAACATTGACGGAGGTTTCAGTCTCGGAGCACTGATGGAACGACCGCCTTGGTGCTGCCGACGGATTTTCTGAGCGGAAAATCCTGGTTTGAAGTATCCTCTCTCTCTCTCGAGAGAGAGGACTCGTTTTCATGTCGCCAAATACAGCCCACCTTCCCTGCGTGCAGCTCCCTATACACCGTCTGTCAGGAGTGAGAAAGGGAATTTCAAGTGCCGTTTTGCCTAGTTTGGATCAGTGTTTGGCTGTGGTGAACATCCTCTTCAGTTGTGTAGAGCACAGGCGGAGGTCCTCAGAAACATCGCAAATGGGTTGAAAGATTTTAATTAATTATATTAATTGAAAGTTGTGACAAACGGTGGGAAAAAGTCGAGTACACCACGTCTCAGCTGAACCTGCGCTAAAAATTATTTCATCAGCTCATTCTTAGTTACAATATCCGTTCTACAATTGACTTAAAACTCTCGACATCTTGACATCGCTATTTCAACCACTCAATGCAAATCCATTTCCTTACCACGCAGCACATCTGTCAACTCTCACATTCACTGTTCCAAGATACAGAAAAGAATTTCTTGTTAATTAATTTTATCACACATGCATGAACGAAGACACCTGATATGCACAAACATATCCTCTATTTCTTAAACTGAAAGAGTTCTCTTCTACAGCGATATCTGTACATACTCAGAATCTGTCGTACACGTAGCCTACTACAAAAGCCTAATACATGTCTAAATTCCTTACGCTAATACAGTTCGCCATGCTTTAGAGTTGATCTCGTAAAATCCCTCATAAAATCTGAGAGCTGAGAAGAAGTGACGTTATCAAATACATCTTGCATCGCTAACGTTTGAAAATTTCATTTTGTGCAACAGAAGAACGTGCTGCATAGCTGGCAATTGCTTCCTTCCCCATTTCTACCTGCTGCTGGAGAGCCCGTTGAGAACTGCGTCATCGTGGACGCTTTGGTCATTGAGCATGATGCAATCGAAAGAAGCGAGATCCGAGTATTTTATTCAAAGTATGAATTTTTATAAGTGCGTAACCTCACGAATACCTATCAATACCAGCGTATTTTTTGAAACCTGAAACGTGTTTCAGTCAAAATATTTATCCTAAGCAACCGAATTCAAATGATATTCACGTTTTAAATATTGAAGTTACGCACATAATTCCTGTTACATGACAAGTTAGCCTTTTCATCGTTTTCACAGCATTATTTATGGACTCATTCGTATCGAAAGATCTGTTAATATTGTGCATTTTCCATTGCCAAATTTCGTAGACATAGCTGCTAATACGCAGCCGTTCCTACCGACAAACTGAACGAGATACTCGTCATTTTATGAGTTAAGACAAGGTCAGAGGTTCAAGAAAACCTCATAATCGTCCCGTCACACGGGCCCGGCTCCGTTGAGCTGGTTTCCCCCAAGCAATGCAAACAAAGAAGGCAATGCGGCATAACGGCCGCTGCTTTAGAGTTCGCGGGAAGAGAACATCATCGCTTCAAAAAGTAAACCACGAGACGGCATGTGGTGTTTGCAGCAGTCAACGCTGCAAACGAATTGCTTCTTCACCAAGCAAATCATGCGACATCATTCGAAAATTCTTCTTTATAAAGCGCGAAGGGAAAATTCATGCGTAACTGAGGGTATCAAACGCTCTACTTTGCAGTCCATTGAACAGTGAAAAATGAAAATGCTTTTCTTCAAATTGCAAAAATGAAGCAAGAAAGAAGCTTCATCATGGTTTTGTTTCCCTTGATGATGCCACACGGTAAGAGGTAACAAACTCGTAAAATCAATTTCAATTTTTAATTCAGAGCCTGACAACAACACTCATTACTCAACATTCACAAATAATAATTTCGAACTTATGCGTCGTGAAGTATATATGCTCCGCATTTGAGCTCAACGTTTGTTATGAGTAACATTAATTTGATTTTTAACGTTTATGTATTCAACGATTCAGCAATGTGAAAACAATTTCTCGCTCAGCAGTATTGTTTTATGAAGAACTCATTTTGCGAATAAACTTACTGAACTATTTAAGTCCTCACGTAATGGAGTGTGCTCTAGGTCAGACCTTGCACCTCGGCGTCTCCGTCTCGTAGGTTTTCTTAGGTCCACAAGAAGTCGATCAAAACAAAAGGAGTCCAATCATTCAAGTGGCGCCATTAAGAGCCTTCATTCTCAAAAGAGATATCTTGCACCACTTCAGTGCTTCACATTCAACGGTTGGTTCGATTGTCTCGCAATGGCTGCAGGTGCTTTTTCATTTGTCAATTCTCGTTCCACGCTGAAATTCCGGAAACCAGCTTATTTCTGTGACACCTGACGCACACAGGCCCAATATTTTACATCGATTTCGACGCAGGCAATTCTCAATGCACACAGGTATCATATGAGCAAACGTTTGTAGCCAATTTGAATACATATGAAACAATAATAAAAATTACATATCATTCGAAGAAATGAACATATTTGTTTCGTTGATTTCGAATGTGGGGTACCTGGCCAATTCCAAAATACTATCTGTAATGCTTTGTAAGACTAGAAATACATTTTACACTATATGTAGAAATAGCAAAAATAATTATGAAATCATGGATGGAAATTTGCAACCCACTGTTTCAAGAAAATATTTCTTGACCAATTGCCGCTGAGGAAAGAAATATTCAAAGCTTTCCTGTACCTTTAGACAGAGATGCTCGTCCGTTTCCTTGCCCGTTAAAAGAGGAGAATGTTCCATGATCACTTGCTCCTGAGAATATGTAGCGGTAATCCATGACCAACTGCTTTCAAGCAAAATATCAAGTGACTCCTCCTCCTGCAAAACACGTGGGAACATAAAACGCCGACTTAATAAATTCGAACCACCTAGTGAATCTCCCTCCACACTCATGCACTTCCACCAGCTCCATTGCAGCGAATGCCACGTAGATTTTCCGTACAAAAATCCTATTCAATTTGAGGGACAATGCGTTCTTGATGAAGTTCCAAGTCTTACTCAGACGACGCGTCGTTATGGTTAACTGGAGCTCCGTTCTATCCTCGTTCATTGACAGCCCGTAACCTTTGGTAGCAGTCGGAAGTTAGACAATGACCAAGAAATTCTGGTCTTGTTTTTCAAAATTGTTCGATACCGCTGCCCCTGACAGCAATCGCGCAGCTGTTCGCTGCAGCTGTGTAGTTTGCATTTTCAGATGTGAACATCACAGAAGTTTTAAAAATGATGAATTATTCCTCTGCCGCTACCACATCATACTTTATCAGTAACATAATGCATTAAACACGCTTGAAACTTCAACGAAAAATCAATATTTCCTTGGATATTCCCCAAGCCTTTCCTTTCCGATCTTAGTGATTTTCATTTATCACAAAGGCCAGGATAATAATATCCAAGACAGAAACTTTCAGTTGAGAGTTCTCATTTAGGGAATCGTTTGCTTCTCCCTTTGTTTGCAGAATGATGATATCTACGATTCATTCCTTGTTACATTATTTTTAACCTTTTGACGCTCAATATATTTTTCGTAACGAACAATTTTTTCGGCAAATGAGGCTCAAATATGATAGAATAGATGTCAGGTTATACATCTAATTTTGTTCGCAAATCGAGTGCAATATAACCACCTAAGAAATTAAATGCGATTTTTGTGATGCTGCTCAGGAAGGTAGTTTCATAATAAAACTTTGTTCAAATGAAACGATCGTCAGCCGATTGAAAATAAGAAATGCTTAACAACCATTGAAACTAAGTAAATTTCTTCAGATCTCCAAGTCGAACAAAATTAATGAAACCATGAGTCGAGAATTAAAACTAAGAATTTTCAGGTGATATTTGTCCAATACTAAAGTTATTAAAGAGTTATCAACATTACTTAATGTTTTGACGTGTCATATTACCTAAGTATATCAAAACTGTACACTGAATGTAAATAACAAAATAAATTTCTGTACTGGAGAAACTGAATATTTAAATAAAAAATATGATGCACTCGTCTGTTAAAAAATACTTGCACAAAATTTTATATTCTAAATGTAAGCACAGTGTGAGTTTTATTTTATTTAAGGTAAAAGATCCTTTAGCTAGTCTTTTTTGCCCTTTTATTAACCCAACGAATGCATGATATCGTTTTGTCCCGCCATATAGTATTCGTACTACGATCAGTATTTCTAGCTAGCATTGCAGAATCGTTTAATCGTTTCGCGCAGATCGCTTAATTCTGTAGTTGACTGAGGCAATAAGACGTAATCGGGGCGGCACGGTACCACCGCACTCGCAATCTCGCCGCGTCACATCACTCGCCTCCTGAGCGAAGTGCGCAGCCATACACAGCCTGCTCGGCAGCCAGTAATCTGCAGCAGTCATTTAGCAATACGTCACCTGCTTAAGGCGGCGCTCGCAGCGCTGCCACTTCCAAAGCAATCTTGCAGCGCGGCGCAGATGTGCTGCAGCCAGCCAGCCATCCTATCTCAATGATGCTCTGGTGACTGTGTGGAAGCTTCGTCTCCATTATTGAGCGACTCAGACCGGGAGCCAAGCTGCCCAGATTCGATGAAGACTTGAATTTCTCTCGGCATCAATTTCCCGGTAGGTTCGCTGCTCCAGCTCAGCTAGATCGAAGCCCAGCCTAAACAAACTATCGAGTTTCAACTCCACAGCTTCCAAGAAGATTTGAGAACCGATTTGGCCTGTATAAAATGCTGGACCAACTTTGTTGTTTTCATTCGGACCAATCCTGAGAGAAGGCTCGTAGATTAAAATTAAGCGTACGATAGAACAATGCTTTCGAAGTAAACTGAACACGCTGATGAATTTCGACAAACTTCTTCAATTTAAGCACACTTTTTTTATATAACCTTACACAAAATTATTATTCCTCACTGAATCTTCCCTGGCGATGGCTGCAGCACAACGTAGACGAAATTTCGAGGTGAAAATATAGCAAAGGCTCCTGCGCTCACTGTGCTGATGTGGCCCTGGGACGGCAAAGATGTTCCGTCCGCTGGCTTCTACGAATCTGTCCCGACACCAGAGTGGGCTCCTAATAAAACATTAGCGACTCTAGTTATTTTAATTACTAATGTGTACAAAAAACGTTGCATCAACAAAGTCTCCGCACAAAATTATATGAATAAGGTCGTTCAGCCTCAAAATTTACCTACAAGCGAATCTTTTGAGTCGCCCGAGACCCTTTTCCGACTCTGCGAGGCCACTTTACCGACTCTGAAAAGCCATTTCACTGACTCTGAGAGACCTCATTATTATTATTATTATTATTAATTCTTTTGAAGCTCCCTAACCATATGGAATGCGATCTAAAGAGAGCAAAAAAAAAAGAAACCATTTATTATGGACTCTAGAAAACGTGGAATCTATGCCCAGGTATGTTCCCCACACAAGACCCCTGATCATAAAAACAGTAAGTTAAGAAAGAAGTGGAAGAAATTATAACGAAACACAAGCTAAAACCGCACGGGAAAAGAAAAAAGTAAAGTGGGCTCGAAACACAAAAGTCCCGTAGGCCTATCTATAGTTGAGGTAACCTAACATTGTCCCCCTGGTGACACCAGTCCCCACAGCATAGGCGAGACAAACCTAAGTAACGTAACCTTATTGCCTATGATCCAACCTATGCTCCTTGAAGGGAGGAGTCCCTACCCCGACTCTGAAGAGGCTAATTCGACTAGGCGTGAAACTACTCTTTCGATTCTGCTAAGCCATTTCTTCGACAATTCGACTCAATTATGATCGAAAGACCCAAATTTTCAGAATCAGAAGCCTGTCTCAACAATTACGCGTGTCCACTTTTCCCACTCAGAGCTAGAGATCTCATTCGACGAAATATTATAGATGGAAAAAAGTCAGTAGTATTAAATCTACGGAAAAGTAAACCCACATTTAAGTATCATTTCTTCTGAAACGTGTAACAAAACAAGATAAATCGTTTAAACTTTTTTCAAGCCCCTCTATAACGCTCGCTCTTGAGCAGATTTACTCACAATACTAAAGATAATTTGTAGTAACTTGCATTCTTCTAGGCATTACTAGATTTTGATCGACTTCACGACAAATGAAAACGAAAAAGCTGATAAGATTTCACTAGACTATTAACTATTAATTAGTTTATAGCTCCACATCCCCATGGAATGGGAATGGGAATTCAAAGAGAGCGAAGAAAAGGCACCATTTTGCATGGACCATACAGAAATGGGACTTCATCAAAAAGGCGCGTTCGCACCCAGGATCCTGTGCGCATAGGAACAACAAGTTACAAATGAACGGCAAGAAAGAACGACGGAAAGATAGCGAAAATGACGTGAAATTGGAAGAAGCAAAGTATGCACGATTGTTAGAAGTTCCGAAGGCCTATTTATAGCTGAGATGGCTTAACAGTGCCCACCCTGATACGCCAGTCCCCATAGAATACGATATTCAAACCCAATCCCATTGCCTATCCTATGCTCCCTGGGAGGAAAAAACTTGCTATTTACAGTAGAAGAAATAAAAATAATTCAGTGTATTTTCAATTCAGATTGTATTCCAAAATTTGTAGTACTTAATTGGTTCTTAGGGTCATTAATTTGAAATAAGCTCCATAATACATGCTTCTTATCAAACAAAGCTGGAAAGTCAATTTGGTGTTAATCAACTATAAAAAATTGTGAAATTTGAAATAAATGTGGTAGAAAATAACAGACAAACAGGGATTAATATTTATGGCATTCATTGAATTTTTTGTGAATGTCCTCCGAAGGGGTAATTTTTCTTTTGCTCATTTTTCTACTCTTAGTTATTAACACTCCGCACTATCAGTGCTTCAATAATATCAGACAATACATAACAAAAGTCAGAGGTACATTAGACGCTAAATTCTAGCAAAACGCCATTGCAGGAAGTTACCTTCACAGTGGCAGAATTTATGCAAAAAATAAGAAATGGTTAAGACTACAGAAGTTTAAATTTAACATGAAATCTACACTTGATTTGAGCAAAAAGATTTGCTTATTCTTCTACGGGACGCTGAGATTATGGACCAGGACTGCTGGCGCTCATAACGCTGGGGGAAGATACGTACGGCCTTCTCTGGGTGATGTTAAAACGCCCTTCATTTACGTTGAGTAGCGCAAAGTCCCTCAAAACTCTGGAGGACAGTCCCCTTTAGCGACCACTTCATGGGTCCAGGCAATTTAAAAACTTATTATTTTTGGTATTTAACTGTTGTAAAGAACGATCGACTCACTTAGCTGTAGAATAATAATGCAAATAAGATCCCGTTATCACCCGTTATCGAACGTTCATTGCACTTGTCAGCCAATACTGCCAATGGGAGAGCAAATAGAATTCGTGAATTGAGCTCCAGTCGTTCACATGAACAGTCAGCCGGGCTCAATGGCGGAAGTTGCATGATTGAGCAACAAGTTTCTCCAGGAGATGGGATAGTAGCTATCCGAATAACACGTAAAATTTTAATAAATATAACTGGCAACATGAGAAACGATACCTAGATATTAGTTAATATTTATACTGGTTCGTGTTCACGGTGATACTGGGATGATTCAGGCTGCGGTCCCAGCGTGATGTGTGCTAGTGTCTGATTTTATAAAAAAAGTAGTCGAGTTCCTTACAGTATTGAAGCTTTTTTGTTCTGTCTGATGAATATTGTGAAGTACTGTGAATATAACAGGACAACTAGTACATCTTGTGATAAATCTTCTTTACTTTAATAGCTTTATATACCAGAGTGAAGTCTTATAAATGTGTAAGAACGTATTCGAGTAAAATATAATTGGAGTAATACGATTCAGGTTTTTTGATCCTGATGGCTAGAGAAATAATAAAATTTCGCTCTCAAATCTATCTCGCTCGCCTCTGCTGATTCAGCACACTCCCAACTTATTTTACGTCTCATTCGTATAGATGAGGAATCGAATGCCAAGAAGTTATCTCGTTAATTCGAGCGCCTCTCGGCCGTGGCTTCAAAACTTCAGAGTTTCGCTCACAGGCTTATGAATAAATTAACGAAGCGAAAACACTTCTGAAGCAACAGGCGTCCATGAAATTATTCCACCAGTTGAGAAGCTGTTACGAGATCGATGAGTTGTTACTAGTCACGATTACCATGACTCGAATGGAACAATTTGTAGAAGTGCTTCCAGTGTAATTCCTTATAAGTAAATTATTAGTTAGAATTGGTGTGCTTCTTTTGTGCATTGTAAGCGCATACAGGCTGATATAATCAATTACGGGACCATAAGGAATCTATATGAACTTCTGAAATAATCTAAAAGTTTTGAAAAGCTGAGAAGCAACACAAGCCTGAACCTCACAAGTCTTATTTTAGTTACTTTTTGAAGACGATATTCTTCATGTGCAGAGGCTGTTCATTACGGCACTAGGGAGCTCTGGATCAAAACGACGGATTTCCGCCTCGATGGATACCTCGATTTGGCCTAGATCAGTCGGCTTATCACGGTACACTCCACCCTTGAGGCATCCCCTGAGAGGTACAATTTCAAATAAAACTGGTAAATCTCGAAATTTCGCAGATGCTTAGTTCTAAAAATCCGTTCCATATAATAAGAGTTGATGAAGATACTTTTTGGTCTCGTCACTAAAAATCCCTCTATATGAGTGAATGTAACTTAACGAGGGTCTTTTGAGTGTCGAAACCCCCAACCGCTATAATTAGCACTGAATCAGGGCTTCAAATTGGGTAAATTAGATATAATGAAGTGACAAATATCTTATTACGTGCGCGAAAATTCAAAAATTCTCGCGGAGCTTCATCGCATCGATGCACTGTGATGGCGGCTCTTGGTAGCGCGGCTCTTGCTTGGCTTCAGAGGTTTCCTCCACAGAGCCGTGCGTGAATAATAAACAAGAATTCACACTTGGCTGCACACCAACAGATAAGGGAAGGCGCCTAAATTTAACACGAGAACATTCCAAAAATTGTCGAAGAATTTTCTAAGAGCGTGCTTTGTACACGCTAGTTTTCGGAACCTGGTGTTCCCGTTCCGAATATGAAAGCAGATGTGAACTACTGAAAGTAGGTTTTATTTTTCTTCAGGTGATACATGGCAAACTTGTCAAAAGTGGGAGGTTATAAATCAATAATAAATTGACAAGAAAGGTTGAAACATAAACTAAATGAAAAAATATGCTGTTAATATATACTTGGTAATATGCAAGTAGGTACCTAAGTTTTTTTAATAAACTTTTAGTAAGCCACTGTGTCCCCTGTATTTTCAGTATTCTTTCTGCTGAATCTTATAATTAAATATTCAGCGTATTTACCGTAGAGTTCTGCGCCGTCCATATCCTCTGAATGAAAATTACATATACAAGAAGTTTGTCGCCTAGGTAGTGTACAAACTTCTCCAATACCTCCACACAATCGATACTGTTACTGAAGCCTGTTATAGTTTGCCATCGGTGTAGATATTCCACGCTTAACGTGAGATTAAGAAGCCTCCTAAAACTTATATTCACATTAAGACCTTGTGACATGCTTGAACTTTATATGAAAATAAAGCATCTCTGCCTAGTTGAATCATGGATTTGTGTCGTGACTTATCACAGGTGTTTGGAATGGCATCAGGAGCAATTGGAGGCGGAGTCGTTGTAAGAATTAGAAGGAGTGTTGACTGGGTCGTAACGATGTTGACTTACGTAATGGTGTTGATGGCTAATTGAGTATGCTCTACCTGCATACCGTAACGGTGGTAACTACTTTGAGACCCCACAATTGTGTTTTTTTCGGGTCTCGGTACGCATTTCATTTCTACGGAATGAGCGCGCGCTATCTTATAGAATTCGCCATACTCGAAGTTATTCGTAACCCATGAGTTTCGTTTAAATTATCGTAAAATAATCGTCAGGACTTGAATGGAAAATTAGGATAAATATCTTATAATTAACACGTTGGCCGCGATGTGCGCCGTATTGGTACCCGCGATCATCTAACCTAACCTAACGTAACGAAAACACTAACATACATAATTTTAAGTTTTCGTAAAAATTTGTGTTCAGAACTCGAATAATCTAATTTAGATTAGAAGGAAAATGAATTGGACAACCAAATTAGTGAAAAAAATCCTTCATTTTTACCTTCATTACGGATATCTTTGTCGACACGAAATTTTTCCTGTATGGAGAAATCGCGGCCAACGTGTTAAATTTCATATCAGCCAAGTTTACATTAACCATTTGGTACGCTTACTTAGGCTTCACGCGTACTGCAGTCAGAGCGCTCTGCGCCCCATGGCTTGCATAGTTGCGCATTTCTTCAGCTCCTCTGCAACTAAACTCCAAGTTTTACGGTGAATTTTGAACAAGTTCTTCGTTGAAGAGGTTGCATCAAATATTCACTGGCGGTGGCGGGGGCTGCAGTAAACATTCATGAGCTAAATAGCGAGGTACGCTTGGGAAACATGATTTTTTTAATGGAAAGACAAGTTGAAGACATTGTAGAGACATTGCTATGCTTTGGCGTACTTAATTATAGATATTTACTCGCCTATTCGATCTATTGAGGTCACAAACTGGGGAGCCCAATTCAGAAGATAGTCCTTGTATGGTCCACATAACGATGAAGGCCAACGCAATCGGGATAGGAAGTGCAGAGCGACGCGCAATGTCGTACGTTAAGTCTCATAGCTGAAATTGATAACGCAACTCACACACACGAAAATTTTTGTTTTGACCACAAAAGAATTAGATTAATTTTGACGGAGAAATGCAGCTGTGACGTTATTCCGCAGAATGGTGAACTGCTCAGCAGAATCGTAAACTGCTAAGCAGGATAATGCAATATTCAACACCGCTTACACGGCCACCGCTGTTCGCTCACTCCGAGAAGCGTAGGTCATTTACGAGAGGCCTGCTTAAGTGGCAGCCCCTGCTACGGTAGGAGCCACAATCTCTTGTGGGATCCACCTAATTTGGCTCAAAAATGCTGCTAAACATTTGGAGGCAGGGAACCCGAAACGAGAACCCCCCCGAGCAATGCCGCTGGTTGAGGTCTTTTTCATCATCATTAGGGGATAATTCGATGACCCTGCGTTGTTCGTCCGTCGCTCCCTCCGGCATGGCAAATGAAGGTGGCTGGCACGAGGCGCTTCACAAAACTTCCCTGAATTATGGAGCTCTGTTAGCTACACTAACGAGGCGCCGACAGTCTCGCTGCCCTCGGGTGGAATCCTCAACACCAAAAGTGCTATTTAAAGGCTCGCCGATCACTGAATTTTAGGAGAGTCTGTTAACCCTTCGCAGCGTAGTTCATTCTGAATGTTAAGCAAAAATAGTTTTAGGTAATTAGGACAGAAAGACTAGTATTTTTAGCAAACCGTATCAGGCACGATATTTAGCGCTGTAATGATTTAACAGAGATGCTTTTGCACTGCAGCTGTCAATGAAAATTTTCGCAGGGTACACAAAAAAGTATTAATAAAGCAAGTAACAAGTTTTCATAGTTTTCGCGACGGCGACATACCAGACTATTCCACTCAACATCGATACAGATGAACACGTGGCCATTGAAACGGTAGAGCGGGCGAATGCTCGTATGATGAAGGCTTTAAAACATAACTAAATGAATCATTAGCGCGAGCTTAGTATATTATTACTCAAGTTGAGAGCAGCCAAGTTTTCTTTGCGTCAGCCCTCGCTAACACGAGCACAAGCTCGCAGCTATCAAGTTTTCTCACTGATGCTTCAGAAGCGTGGCTTCGGGGCGCGAAGTGCGGCTGGGACAGAGCATGAGGGAGCTGGAATCTTATTCGGGCATTTTGGACAGTACACTCGAGTGGAGATACGCATCCATAGGGAAGTAAGAATGGGATGTATTCTTTCACTTTTATATATATGTAACGAAATTATAATGTCTTTGACTTCGATGAATAACCTTCTAAATTTAACAGCACAAAATAAAATGTATTCAAAGCGTGTAGTGTGCATCAATACATTGATTATGTAAAAGAATATGCACACTAGAATTTCGAGGTAAAGAGAGTATTTAGAATAAGTGCTCTTAAATACCAGGTTGTAACAGTAGTTCTGTCCATTTTTTCATTTTGAAATAAACTGAAAATCCTATCCAAAATATATTTATTAAGCCTTCAACATAGTCACCATTTTTATTCATTACATCTTCCCATCTTGCCATAAGCTTTCTAATTCCTTCTTCATAGAATTTAGCCAGTTTGGACTCAAAAGAAGAAACTAACTTCATTTCGATCTCTTTTCTTGAAGTGAGCCTCTGTCTCATTAAATGATTCTGTAAGCTCCTGAAAAGACGAAAATCGGTTGGAACAAAATCGGGAGAATATGGTGGGCGATGCATGACTTCCCAGCCAAATTTTTCGATGAGATTTTTGGTTGTTCTTGAAGTGTGGGGCCTGGCATTGTCATGGTGCTGAATCACTCCTTTTCGACTGATCAAAGAAGACCATTTGTCCTGTAAAACTGCTTTTAAACGAGTTAGTTGCTGACAGTAAACTTCAGATGTTATTCTTTGTTTGTCACCTTTTAGTTCACAATAAACAATTCCCTTCAAATCCCACCATACACACAAAAATTTTTTTTTAAGGGTACAGTCCACTTTTCGGCTGTGGAATTGGCTTTGAACCACGACTTAGCTACTGTCT
>VOMN01059627.1:0-10604 GCA_014899125.1 Orchestia grillus | reverse complement strand
ACTAGGCTCTATTACAATCTATCAGCCTTCAATTAGTAGACAATCTGTAGTTTTCCACAGTGCAACATTGTAACACTTGAGCTCATGAGGCGGTAATGGATAACTTGCGTAGCGGGAGTTGAGATAACAGGAGCTTGATGTGGAGATCGATCGACGGATGATTCAGGTATGATTTGCTTAATTCGTTTAACCCTCCACCGAATGGACAAAATACCAAAAAAATGCCCATGAGCTTAATTCTCATACGGCTCCCTTAATGTCTCGTATTTCAATTTCAATATTTAATCCTGAACATTTTGTGATCATTTGTATCAAAATAAATAGAAGGAAATCGTACCCATCCCACGATGTGATGATTGTACCATCCTATGCATTCAACTAAGCACTCGAGACAAATTTTCTTCACTCGCACACGACGACGTCAGGTAGCCTAATTTAGCCACTTTGTTCAGAAGACGTCTCTACCCAAACTACTTTGATCGACCCTCTTAGTCGATACACTTGTCTCTCGTATAAACCACGCCTTACTTCTCTCAAAGCCCAATCACTATATGACGGAAGTCCTCGGCGACAAAGTCTTCTTGGACACATTTGTATTGGTTAGACCCCCTTCGGTGCTTTGAAACTCCTCCCAATTCCTTGCGACATTCCATCTTAACGCCTTAACATATTTTCTAAACAAAGCGACACTCGACTTTGTGTTGTGGTTGCCCCGCGCTGTACTTCGCCCCTCGAAGGAAACGTCCAACCGCGCGCTTAACCACTTCCCCTCAGGCCATTGGAATTTTAGACCGTTGGTGTTTCGTGTCTCCGTACATAGTCTAACATTAATTCATATTTTGCGGAAGTGTATTCACAATGTATCATTCATCATCTTCGTACAACTTCTTTATCATCACACAAAATCAATAAATTTTATTTCATGTCTATATACGGGGTACGACTGTGGAGTAGATAATGAAGTTTTTATTAAAACATAGCTTTCAGAATAAAAGCTTTCAAAACAATTAAAATCTAGTGAAACCTCAGCTATAGATAGGCCTTTGGACTTCTATCTTTTGTGCCTTCTTTGTTTCTTTCAATTTTCATACCTTCTTCCATATCTCTTATTTGTCTTGTGTTCCTCTTCCTTCTTGAGTTGCTGTTTCTATGCACAAGGGGGCCTTGTGTGGGAACACACCCGTGCATAAATTCCACGTTTTCTAAAGTCCATACTTAATAGTTCCTTCTTTTTGTTCTCTTGAAATCGCCTTTTGTGTGGCGAGGGAGCTTCAACTAATAATGCAGTAATAATAACTGATAGACCCGCCAAAAATGGAGGGACAAATGATTTAACTTCGTAAGATGCTCTCTTATC
This sequence comes from Orchestia grillus, assembly GCA_014899125.1. Lineage (NCBI taxonomy): Eukaryota > Metazoa > Arthropoda > Malacostraca > Amphipoda > Talitridae > Orchestia > Orchestia grillus. Next base: position 9,247 of record VOMN01059627.1, on the reverse strand, counting down.
TACGGTAGCTCTAACATGAAACAATGTTATTTTCAGTATCACTGATACGGACTGCTTTAGCTGACACTTGCGCTATTAGCAGTCGCGACGAAGCTTTTCGCGGTATTTCGCCGTGGAAATGCCACGAAAAGCCGTTCGTATCAGTGATACTGCAAATGACATTTCATGTCAGAGTTTATCGTAAATAAGAAGGCATCTTTAGAAATTAACATTTGTCCCACCATTTTTGGGGGGGTCCACTAGCGGGGCGCGTCCACTAATGTCCTAATGTAATTGTTGTGCTACGCAGAGGCACGTGGTCGAGCGGACTGCCTGATCGCACAGAAGCCAAAACTGGTGTGGACACTACAGCAGGTGGTCAGCTGTTCCAGCAACGGCCCTATCCATCGCCGGGAGCTGTACTGCGGGTAAACGCCTCCTCGGCGGCGGGACCTGCACTGCCAGACTCCAAAGACAAGGATTAAGGATCTTGAGCTAAACAACGATAGGAGACGCTTGATATACGAGCGTAAAGGACTCGATCTCTGCGACTTGGAAGAGCTTCATTTCAACATGTTATGTAAACTGAGCAGTGTTAATTTAGCTTATTATTCTACATGGTATCTGATCATGACTGTTCAGACGCAAGTGAATCTTGTGTTTAACATCAGTTTTAATTATTTTCAGTGTTGTGTCTTCAAGTCTTTAATGCGAAATGTGGATGGGAGATACAGTTTTCTGAAACGATAAATTTCTCAGCTATACTTACCAAATATTAGTGGTTTTTATTATCTGCAAAATAACGTGTGCCGTAAAGGTCGTCTTATTTTACAACAAAGATGTAACGAAGTGTGTTACCTACGATATCGTATCGCAAGTAACGTAATGTGTTGTTAATTTGCCAAGATTGCGCAGGACCACACATTCATGTCAGTGCTATTCAAGCAAATGTGAAAAAAAAATTTTGTATTACTAGAAGAATCACAGTTTCAAGTTTTTTCAGTATTTACACATCGCAATTGAGAAGTATTCATTTACACATTCATTAACGTATTTTAGTCTATTCATAAGCAAAGGATAAATAGAAGTGAATATCCCGGAAGACTACTTTATTTCTGATGAACTTGAACTACAGTAGTTCAACTTTATTACAACCCTGATGAAGAAGCGTCTTAACAATAATTATAGATATTAGGTTCTTATATACACAATGATAAATAATGCACTTTAGTCATTCATCCCCTTAACAATATAAGTATGAGCTAAAAGTAGTCGAGAAAAATAAAATTCTTGTTATAAGTCTAAGAATCTATTCTTAAAGCTTTAATGACTTAGGACTGCGACTGAATTACAGGTTGCGATGAGCAGCTAATCAAAGCCAAACACACCTTTTTCACTTTTATTGCTGGACACTTAGGAACTCGTCCCAACTCGTATGGAGAAAATTCACAGAAGTAGAGAAGAGACCTCTCAAAATTGTCCGTTTAGATGCACATTATTGGCAATTAAGACAGGATAGTTAAGTTACCAAATGAAAAAGTAAAGACGCGTAAGCCAAGTACGGTGGTCTGCGAAGGATTTTAGGCCTTACTCCGCACAAAACTTTATCCTCTCCTCAATTTCATTATGATCAGATCAGGTTAACGTGTGCTGCCTAACGACATATGGTGACATTTTCATGCTCATCGACAAAGAATTTAATGATGGTGGAAGAAAGAATAAATTTTTGAAAATATCGTACGATTGACATGCTAGGTAGGACACTAACGCATATCTGCGTTGCAATGAAATTTATGTAACTGAATTCCTTAATTTTAATGAACGTAACTGCACGATTGCTAACACAAAAATTTGAGCAATTTTGATCAGGAAATTTTTTCCCGGATATTGTTTTCATTTTGGAAAGAATGATTCATAACAAAACCTGTTAAGTCCTAGATTGTACCTCACCTTACGTGAGACCACGTAGCTTGTAATTGAATAACCGTTTGCTGTGCTTTCAAGTGTAGTCGGACCAGAATAAAGCTGCGATGCATCCCGGAGGTATGTAGAAAGTGAACCCTAAAACTTCACTTGAATATTTCTTAACTCCGTAATTACCTATCAGAACTCAATTTAGGTACTACTTTCCCTAATCCTAATGGAATCACAAGATCAGTACTTCCAAATCAAAAGATAAAGAGGTAAATATCTTAGAAGGCTAAGAACTATATTTTGAATAACCTAGACCACGTAAAAAGGTTCTTTTTCCTGGACGCCGAACACTCCACGCATTAAAACGGTACACGAGACAACCCAATTGGATAATAGTATGAATAAACTCAAAACTTTGCAAATGTAAGAAACACAGCTTTCAAAATAAAAATTTACAGCATAGACGAAAGTAAATGTATTAATCCCTTGTGCAGTATTTTTCGTCGCCTTACATTCGTTAACCGTTAAAGCGAGATATTCTCACATTCTTAATCTGATTCCCTCGACAGGTTTTCGTCTGAAATTGGATCTGCAGTATTTATTTCCTTTGAAAACTTAAAATCATCGATCCCATACGTACAGGGATGAGTCTTACAGACAGAAAACCAATCAGAGCATTAATTTTTTACTGCTAACTCATCTGACGCAACCCCATTCGAAGACTGAAACGAAATGTTACACACACAGTAATTAATCCAAAAACGAAAATACATTTGGCTGCCTTTGTGACGAAGTTAACAACGTATTTAAAGTAAACACTACGTTACTAGTAACTTTATGACAGAAAGTTTTCAATAGCCATGAAAGACTTTGTCGGCAAGGATGCGAGCTGCGTTTTTAATGGTAAAATTGGCTGCCGACAATCTAAAATCGAAGTCTCTTTAGGCACGACATAAGTATATACGGAGAAGTTGTGCGCGCTCAGCACTTATTGGATATGGAAAAAATGAAACATGAAAATTAAGCAAGAAACATGCCCGAAGTAATAGTTAAAGAATATGATAGTGAATTTGAACAGGCCTCCATCATGAGAGGTTTTTCTATGTTAGAACAACGTGTTCAATATCCTGTTCTTCGACAAAATACAGCAAAATAAACTGATGAGAAACGTGCAAGTGAAAATTTACAATTCCGTAGAACTTTTATGTACTAGATAATTGAGGACGGATAAAAAAGCTGCTACGTTGATTCCACTTTGTAAAATTCGGGTAGTTTGCCACCAAAAATACTGTAAAGTTACAACCCGCATGTTTAGCCACACTATGATATAATTAATGAGGATTTCCCAAGAAGCCAACAAGTTCACAGAAACGAAAGTCGTTCTGCGTATCAATATCAACCAACCCTCAATATTGTGTAGAAAGATCTTAAAAATGGTTTCGGCCGCTACCAATTCATTCAGGTCAAGGAATTCTTTCCATTTGACTTTATAACGCGAATAATTACCTTAACGCAAAATGAAGTGCTCTCTGAGATAAAAAAAATTCTCGCCTCTGATTTTCCTAGATTTGATATCGAAGTAATAACGGCTTCAAATTAGTGCTTTATAGCATAGGAACCATTATCGGACATACGTTCATAAGAGTTGAGAAAAGAATTATTTCTATTTCTCCCTACAGAAACGGGCCAAATTTCTGACTAGCAAGAACAAATCATGGACAAAACAGCCGAGTAATTGACTTGGTAGTCTGCTGAGCTGCCAGCAAATACTCTTTCCCTAGTTTCGAAAAACTTAAGTTCAGTTACTTACGTTTTAAATTATAATTGTTTCGAACAAACAATCATTTGGGTTCGAAGAGATCTCGCTTAGCGCGTACAATTCCCTCCGTTATGTACATTTTGGGTCTGTCCTTAATTCTGAAGGTCTCACGCCGACTGTTGCCACACCTGGGAGCAATCTTGGAACTAGTGGAAGGTCTACTGCTGGTGCTTCTGCCGTGGAGATGAGGAGGACTGGCAGGAGACCGGGGTGACAGCCGCGAGGAGCGGGGACCTAGTAATGGGCCTGACCTCAAAGATCCATACCCATTTTCAAAAAATTCAACAATAGCTTTGATGTCAGGTTCGTGAGTGTCTGGTTCCTCTTGCCCACACAGATCCTCAGAGCTGTCAGTGACCCACGAACCCTGCTCGTCTTCATAAGGGAGAGAATTTGAGCTCAACTCTGAGTGGCTGAGCCACAGGTCAGGGGTGCCTGTTCTCTCCATGTCACCTACACTGAAGAAGCCACTTTCACCAGATCCTCTTCTTTTGATGGCCCCCGCTAGGTGTTGACCGTGAGCCCCACCACCGCCTCCCCCACTCCCGCCTTCCTGCCTCAGCAGTAGCGAAGAACGTCCTGAGGGATCGTGTGTGTGATGGGAGAGGCTAGTGTGAGAGCTGTGATGGTGAGGAAGAGGTGCTCTAGTAGAGGTGGCAGCCACAGCAGCTCGGGTCAAATGCGAAGAGGTGGTAGAATGCTGCCCGTTGTGTGCACTTAACTTGCTAGGCAGAGGGTCGGGCAGGGAGTGGCAAAACCGTGCACCATCGCCAACAGTGAGCCGAGACGGCGCTGGCAATTTAACGCGAGTGAAAGGGTTCACAGTGGCTGTGGACGGGCTGAAGTAAGGATCGGCAGCGCCCATGCGCTCCACCACCTCCTGCGGGGTGCGGCCCATCTCAGCTGCTGCCGAAGAAGATGGTGCGGCGGACGACCCTCCACTCCCATGACTGCCCGAACTGCTGCCGCAACTGACGTCGTCGCCACTGCTGTTCGAGCGCCCCAGCATCAAGCAGTCGTCCGATAAAGAGCGGCGATGACAAACTGCAATTTATAAGGCAATTATGCAAGGAGCATTTACAGCATTGTTGAGGGATCGTAAACATGAGCGAAAATTGGCAAGGAGACTGAAGCAAGAGGCTGTGAATACTTGAATACTTTTCTAAATATGTGCTTATATGAACTTGACTATCCAACTTCAAATGCGGATAGATGTACAAGTAAACATGACTACATTCTTACATTCATCTGGGAACGGTTTTCAGAATAGCACTTAAGAGCAACAAATCCATTAATGGTAGTTATCATCTACTCTAAACTGCATACAGTTCTGTGAAATTATACTAGACATTTGGATTGAAAAATCTATAAAATATAGGATTCGAAATAAAGAAAAAATACGAACTTACGGATATTTTTATAATTATTTAGTAGACCCTAATTCTTCTTAATCGTTTACGCTAAACATTACTTCAAAACCGATGTTACCGCTGCCCGATTTTCTTGTTGCAGAAAGGTGTTAATCAGAATTCTATAATTCTTTACTTCGACGTTTTTCATAATTTAGCCAGTGTACTGCCCGGAGGAAAACAAATACATGCATCAATAATACTTTATCGTACCTTTTTGTTTTCTCATCGCAGAAGAAGCTCGTGGTCCATTAAACTTATTGAGCAACCATTCAAAATTCTTCGTGAGCTCCTCAAAGCTGAATCGAGTACTAGGATCAATCTGAAAAAAATATACATAAATTAAGTACACTAAACAACAGCTTAGTCTAAAGGGGCACCAAGAAGAATGGTAGTTGATGAACAAATAAAGATTTGGAGAGTAATAGTGCTGTTACTTTAGTCTACAATTCAGAGAAGGCAGTCAGGAAACTCAACCAAGAACATCGAAAGAGCTAGATTTTTACTTTCAATGAAAACTAACCTTCACAGCAAACAAAAACATTTTACCAGAGTACAAAAGTAAAGAATAAACATTAAATTATAACATACCTGACAACACTGAAATGCCATTTGTAAGAAGTATGGAGGGCAATCGTTTTGGCACATACGCGAAAAAGCTAGATAGTGAACACCAAAGTTGTCGGTGCGAGGTAGAACGTCAGGGTCCGCTTCGCACCTGAAACACGTTTACAGAAGTGAAATTAGGATACTTCACGCTATCAACGAACGGTACTTCTCTTATTTAGTTCACAATGAAAATTAAAACTCATTAAGGCATTGCAAGCAATAAAAATATTGTCCATCACAATACCGCCATATGAAAGTTATCAAATGTTACGTTCAATAAACACAGCACGATGAAAGGATCCGCACTCACCGAGCGATCATTTCGCACAGAATAATGCCGAAGCTGAAGACGTCCGCTCTGTGGTCATACCATTCCCCTCTGACAACTTCGGGCGCCATCCAGTACGGTGAACCAACTTGGCTCATACGTACGCTTCTGAGACGAGTAACCATAATCACAACACGAGAATAAAAAATATGAGAAAATTTCAGTTTGGATAATGACGAATCCATTCGATTGAAAATGACGAAGTGCACTATGTTTTAATGAAAAATATAATAGCTATATTCAAGTTTAAATCAGTTCACGAATCTACATTAACGTCATGTGCGTTTCAAAAACTATTGTATTAGGTCAGAAAAAATTAGTTACCATTCAAAAATTCTATTCCTCACTCATTCATACGTCAAACGATTTCGAAAGGATATATGTAAGTACAAAACTCTTGAACTACTACATATCTAGATTTGAGGGTAAATATACACCTTAGTGTCCAATGGAATACGTTTCCTCGATCTATGAAAGTTTTCAAGGGACATCTTCCTCAACTCAAAACAATTTATTCAGAAAGAACAAGCAACATACGCAATGAATTCATAACAATTCACGCAGACAAGTGATATACCTAGTGAAATCTAAGCAGTTCTCGCAGACGAAATTAGTGATAGACGTAGTGAAATCTAAACAATACACGAAACACAATGAATATACGAAATGAAATCTTAACAATACACGAAACACAAGGAATATACGTAGCAAAATCTAAACAATTCATGCAGACACAACACGTGATCTACAGAGCAGCTTACTTGTCAAGAGGGATGGAAGCAGCAAGTCCAAAATCAGCCACCACGGCTTCTCTCTTTTTGCGGACTCCGACACCCAGTTCTTTTATTAAAACGTTCTGTGAAGGCAAGGGTCATGGTCAATGAATGCTTCAGAATGTAACTTGAATGCACTTAAAATATGTATTATTCTCGAAGATAATTCTTTCAGCTACTTTCGACGGTAACATTTTAGCAACATGTTCACGTATTGACAGATGTTTTAATCGTATCGGTCGATATCTTTTGATCTAATATTGGTCCATCATGGCACAGGATCAGTTGGAGTAGACATTTCGATTACCTGCATATATAGTCTATACATAAATTTGTAAATGTATTCATGATACCTTAAATGTCAAAGAAAATATAATCAGTAATTCGAGTGTGGAGGGTTAAAAATAATATGCATTACCGCGGTTTCCGTAACGTTTAATTTGGGCCCTTTAGCACAAGATGACAAGATCTCATTAATCTATTCCAAAAACCTTGGCTACATTTCTTAAACACATAGCAATTGGGATAGGTCCCCATTTCGTATAACAATAACCAAAATTATTCTATATAGGCAAAATTTAAGTTAAATCTTTCTTGAAACCGTCATATTACAATGCCAGTATAGGTTGAACTTCTCAAACGGACTAATTAGAGAGAATGATTATTCGTTGAGTAAATATTCCGCATGCGATTATTTTGCACTTTCGTACCAGACTTGCTAGCCAATGCAGCATGTATTCAGACCAGCGGATTTCGTCCGCTGTATCCGATGTCTGGTATTATACGGTGTCCGTTGACAGGAAGGTCAACTGTACACGATGTCTCAAAAAATATTATTGATTATTTCTTAGTTTAAAGCTCCCTATTCAAACGACATGTGGCCCAAAGAGACCGAAAAGAGACTATTTAGTAATGACTTTAGAAAAGGTATAATCTATGCACAGGTGCGCTCCCACACAAAATTCCGTGCGCATAATAACAGCAAGTTAAGAAAGAAGAGGAAAAAGATAAAGAATAATCAGAGAAGAAGACATAAAAATGGAAAGAAGCTAAGTGGGTAAGAAAGATAGAAGTCCTGATGGCCGAGCTAAAGATGAGGTAACCAAACAGTGTCTCACAAAAATGTATACCTAACTTTAGAATATCAATAATTTGCGCAACATAGAGCAGCATCAATAAGAGAAAGTAATGTATAATGAATACAGCCCACTGAGGTGTGCATTTAACGAGACTACTAAGTGAGCTAAAATAGGCTTAACATTAGACGAAATGCTCCCATGTTAAAGTGAGACACATATTTTTGTAAGACACTCAGTATAAAGATCTGGCGAGGTCGGTACCTTAGAAGTGAGGTCCCTGTGAAAGACGCCTTGTGAGTGCAGGTACGCCATGCCCCGCGCTATGTCCGCCGCCAAGGACGCTCTCGCCTGCCAGCTGATCTCCGCCGAGCGGTCTTGCAGTATCACGTCCAAGGAACCCCCGTTGATGTACTGCAAATTTACGATTGCAACACATTAAGATATTGGCCGAGTACTTAACCTGGGGAAAATCTGTCTTTGCAGTGAGATGGCTGAATAAAAAGTAGATATTCTCCAGAGAAAATACGCTAAAACCGTGCCATAAAATAGTGCAAGGATTTCTGACGTAGTGAAAATAAACTGATGCTCTCGGTACGTACGGAGTTTGATTCGGAAACTTGATCAGAATGAAAACTGAGAACAAACTTATCTATAACCCTGAGTAGAAGCAAGGAATTTTCCTTCTTGACAAACCTGTTCTATTGTGTACATGTTCTTATTTGCAAGATTTAAAGAGCAGATCCCCACAAAGCTAAAATTAGAAAGTGATATGAACTATGAAGAGTATGAGCAATCGTTCGACTTTTTCATTCAAGACAAAATAATTTAAAAACTTGGGAAAATTTTCCCGTCAAATGACGAAGCAAATGAGGTATTTTTCTTTTCGATCTAAATTTTTCTTCTGTTATTTCATTGATATTAAATTCAGTTGAGTGTAGAGCAAAATTACGAGTGAATTGCTAAGATAAAACAACTCGAAATATTTAGCAGCTTAGGTTATTTTCGTTCACAGAATCACATGAAAATAAATAAATACCCCAACAGTTTTCCCCTATATTCGGCGAATAGCCGTCACGCAATTTTAAACCCCTGTACGAGTCACACTGCTGTCAGTGCACACGCATGCTTGTTTGTCCACAGACTCCAAAATACAGAACCAAAATATCAGGTTGTAACAGAAGTTCTGTCCAATTTTTGAGCTATATGTTTAAGGCAAGATTACTTCAATTAAGCTTGTTAATGTTGTATGCTTATCTTCTTATTTATGATAAATAATAAAATATTGTTTTTTTTTTTCAGATTGTGTGATAATTATCATTATTAATAACTATTTTTAG
>VOMN01059626.1:14403-32877 GCA_014899125.1 Orchestia grillus | reverse complement strand
GGTGCACTGGGGTGCACTGGGGTGCACTGGGGTGCACTGGGGTGCGCTGTGCTCCTCCTGAGCCTACAGGGCCCATAACACGATCAGTCAATGTCTGAAGACAGTGTTGAAGAACACGCAAATATGGGCATCGAATGCTACCTTCGCTTGCTGTTCTGGAGTCAGGTCGGAAGTCGAGGAACTGTCCAGTTCCTTAACTTCTGAGTTAACTGAAGAACAGAGACCAAAATTAGCATTCGATGTTCACATTTTGGTGTCCGCCAACACCGTCTTCAGACACTGTCTGACTGAGTGAAGGGCCCCTCAAGAAAATCTCCCCAAGTTTGTATATCTTGTGGAGATATTATGTATTAATAGATTATTTCACCCATCCATCCCAAAGTCAACAAAACTTGTCAGAGAAGTTCATTTTCTGCTCATCAATTTGAATAAGTGTTTCTTGTATTGGTTCATTTTTCATTTTATTTTTACCGTAGAAGTTGTCCCTAGGTTGGCCTCTCTGTCATCAGGTTGCTTCGTTATCACATCTTGCTCGAAATAAGGAAGTCTAAACGACTAAGTTTGACTTAGCAGCCCGTTTTTATGTAAATAAATAATTACGATCCCTCTCCGCAGACAGGAGCTGAATAGGAAGATCCTCCAGAGCTGAGGTTTCGAGGGGAATTTGCTCTCTCCTTAGTGGTAACGAAGTCATTCAAGTCATTCAAATCAAGTCATTCCTGGAGGATCGGTGGCATTTTTTACATGAGGCTCATACGGGATTAGCATTTTAGCTTAATTTACGTTCAAGCAGGCCTGGTCTCTTTGTTTTCCCTTTTTTTGCCCTACACGTGATTGCTCGAGCAGCCTCCCTGCTGCAGGAGTGTCATCTGCGCTCCGCCTGTCTGCTTCATGTTTTCAAGTTTGGTTCCCTCGAAATGCTCTTCATCACTGCAAAAGCATTCTTCGGGCGAATACGGTTTGTTGCACTCCTATGGGCTTACATATATGAGTTATGAGAACCTGTGGTCAAGCCTTAAAAGTATTAATGAAACCAATTTCTTCCTCCCTTTGTAGATCTACATTCACGCCCATTAAGTTTTCTGAGACGAGATGCGTTTATTACCTACAATTAATTTTGTTTCAGTCTAAGCTTTTGATGTGTTAATATCCAAGTCCTGAAATCCGTGGACTGTTTGAATTTAAGTACCTGGAGCGAAGAAAAGCCACTCCGTGAACTACTAAGAAGACTTTTATTATCAGGATAATCATGGGAAAGGGAGAAGAGGGGCCTTTATTTAAAACTTTCCAGCATCGGAATGCAGATCAGAAGCTCATGAAGAAGGCGCTCCAGCAGCGAGGTTCGCTTAAATGCCCAGTCGAGCGCGATCGAAGAGTTCTCTCGGAGCTCCAACAGATTTTGCGCAGCCTAAAAACGTGAAGTTTGGCGCAGCATCTCAAGTCCACTAGCTTCTGCAAGTTGATCAACCCATTGATGGCCGCCGCGAAATAGGTAGAGAATTTCAATTGATTTTACTTGCAGAAAATGGTAGGTGTTATTCAATTGGTTTTACTTGAAAAACATTTCTGAGTATGAGCACTAATCAACTAAAATTCTCTCTGCGAACTCTCTTGTAAGTTTACCTGCTGCATTTTAACTCGGTGAATTTACCAGTGTTGGTCTGTTCCTCAGTGCACCGACAGAGAACGAGGTTGAATCGATGTTTGAGAACACTGTGCTTATTGAATATCTGGGTCCCGTAAGGAAAAATCTAGGCACATTGTGATGAAAATTTCAGTCACATGGGTGAATGTGTACGACGGTTCTAGTGAGCGAAGCTGCAGAAATACGAATGCGCAAGAAAGAAATTTTCTGGGAATATGAAATGATTTGTTCTCCCATAACACATCTCGGTCCGATCATAAGTTCTTTATCTGTCCTGCTCTTTTGTCCGCCAATTTTCTAGATTCTGATACGTTCTCTCGTAGGCGGGCTCGAGGCCACTGCAGAGCTTTGTGTGCCCCGCAATGCTCTGCATCATCGATGACCCAGAAGGTGAACCAGTGACTCGACTGGGCTCTCTTCTCTAACTTCAATCGATGGTGAAATATTCTTTGTTTTTTTCATGGCTTTCGAGTGAGGTATATTGCTTCAATCTGCGCAGTGCAAGGCTAAATTAAATTCAGTAAGTCTAGTCGTAAGTAACTTGAAAAATAATTAAACGTTCGTCGCAAACAGCCCCTACTAACATTTACTTGAAATTGTTTGCTTCTTAAAACGAAGTATCAGGCTGTAATGAAGGTTGGAACGTTTGTTTAAACAAGGTACAATCTTGAAGAATCAAGAATTGCAATTAATCGTCTTCAATAGAAGTACTATTGTTTTCAACGATGTCCCTCCCTGTGCGAATAAGTTTTTTGATGTGTTTTCGTAGACTTAGTTTGGTTTTGATTCGGAAAAAAACTGGCTTCATTTCAACCTTTTCTCTTGATGCAAGTTGTAGACTTTCAAAACTATTAGGCCAGTTTTTGAAAAGATAATCTCACGGAGCCAAGTCACTTTGGAAGAATATAGTGGGCGAGACATTTTTTCCTAACAACTCTTCTATGAGATTGCAGTCACTCTTTCTGCATGAGATTTGTCGTTGCTAAGGTGCGGATGCACTTCTTTCGTGTTCATTAATGAAGGCCGTTTTTATGTATAGTTTTTCTTGAATATCTTAGCTGTTGACAACACACGTCAGCTTTTATATGGTGACTGCTACCTAGCCCCTCATGGTGGATAATTCTGTTCGTGTCCCACCACGCACCCAATGACGTTTNGCAATCCACACGTTCTTTGGGATTGTTTTCAGACAAATCATGCGGAACTCATTTTCCGGCCTCTAGTACCTCACCAAGCCTTCATATTTCACGGCAGACAGTCAGGTGACTGACACTAAATTCTCTGCTCAGTTCTCCAGTGGTCACGGTAGGATTTTCAGTAACAGTAGTTTGTAATTTCTCAAAAACAAACCGATTTTATTTTTTTTAATTTGTTAACTCTTAGTTAATATCTTAGACTGAAGCTATCCTTTTTCACACTTGGGAAAGCCATCTTCTATATGGGACTTCATTCACTACATTATTTCCATGTGTTTTTTGTGTCATATTGTTACTAAATTTGCTATATTTCCTTTCTGGAATTCTTAGAGTAAAATATGCTGTACGTATATGCTCTTTTCTTAGACCATTCATTGCGGGCTAATAGCAGAAAATTTTAAGTAAAATTTATTATAATCTGAAAAACGTGGAAAGCTTCATCATTATTGATGAAAAATGTGATATTAGGCGCTGTATTTGGTGATTCAAGTTCCAAAGTTACCCTTTAAAATACTTTCAGAACTTTCGCTACCACCTGAAAAATATGAACTGTGAAAATTTAACACTCAATATCTTTTCTTTGAACGTCTACAATTGCTCATTTTAACAGCGTCTTTACTAATTTGAAAGACGGGGAAAGTCACTCTTAATAAAAGTTTTCCTGCGGCTGGGTCAGCATTTTGTGCGGGTGTATCAGATATTTCATTTATCATTCCTACCAGTTCTCGCTCACGACACGCTAAGTTTAGCGTCAGGGTTCTATACAAACTCCTTTTTCGAGTGAACTTGTAAGAGGCTCGATGCACTTACAGCAGGCTGGGCAAAGTCATTTTTCGGTAGCAACTTTCATCAGTAAAGCAGTAATTTGTACCTTTAATCTCTCTCGTAACGGCTGCGACAGAAGCATCTCCTTAGTTTGATGCTTTTGGAATTGAAAAAGTTCACTCGTGTCTCCTATCTGTTATTTCTGCATCAAGCTTAATTGTTCATGGTGACTTATTACGTGGAGTAATTTCTTGATTCGGTGATAAAAACTGCGGTACAAATTTTTATACAGTACTCAGTACAAAGAAACACATTCTCAGAACAGGCCTTTGTTTTTTCGCAATTAATGTTGGTATATTTCCAAAGGCGTTGGAACAAGGAGGTCTTTCATTAATGCCCGGTGTTTCAAGTCGATCTCCAGCCACCGAGAGCGGTCCGGCCCCTTACACAGGACGTCAAAATGCGAGCGTGAGGACGCTATCTGTTGGGTTGTGGCCTGGCTGCTCAGAATCTAGGGTTACATTATTTTTTTCAGACTGTGCAGTAAATTCATCGTCGCAAAAATAATAACTGAAATGTGTGCCACTTTCCATGCCGCTTGAAAATTCTTTATTCAAAGTCGACTTTATTCAAAGTTTACAATGAGTAGAACTGCGTTAGTATAATTAGCAGTTCCGTGATATGGCACGCGTGTAAAATTTTCGTGTTTTCAGTCAAAGAGGTACCTGAACTCTGTGCTCGTGTTGATGCAGTGGGTGCACGAACTCAGCTTCCTGAGGAGGAACCAGTGGGCTGCTCTCCTGGGGGGGGGGGCGTCTGAGCAGGACGGACTGCATGAACATATCGCTCACGGATTACGCTGTGAATTGGCTCAACTGAAGCCTTCGCAAAAAAAAATGTTTTGATCTTACAAGACATTTCCAAATTCTATCACGTAACTAGAGATTAAAAATAACTTCCATTTACGTTCATTGATGTACAATTTTGTTTTTCATCATGCTGGTAAAATATATCGATTTAAACTTGATCGCTTTTTTTATTCGACTGAACAGATGGGACTAAATTGAATTGCAGTTATATAATGAATTACTTAAAAATTAGCATTTTATTAGCGGATTATTTTAGGTAAACTAGCATATTATTTTAATAGACGAGTCACCCTCGATTTAATTCCTCGCTTGATTTGTAAATTAAGTTAGACTAAATTACAGATTTTATTCTAGAAAACTCGTAAGATTAAATAAAATTTAAGTGGTATTCTATACATCTGACGTCGCTCATGTCCTTTCACATGCCTCGTGCGGCCAAACGTAAATCTCAATTTTGCGTCACATGAATTCCGAGGCAAAATTTCGCTCTGGTGCCGAGTTGTATCCGATATGACAGGCGAGGTCGCATCTCAGTTTACGATCAACAAATTGGCTCCCCCTTGCAGTAAGAAATTGAGTTTGAAATGTAAGAGACTTAGTAGAAAATATAGCCAAGGCAAAATTTTATTTAACTCCACTATCAGAGACATCCTTGACCAGCTGTTGATCATTAATCAGGTGTAACTGTAGTCGTAAAAAAAAATCACGGTGCTAAATATTCGCCAAACAACATGGTTGGCCGCTTTCGTACTCGTGTTAATTACCTTCCTCCCCTGTAAGGCAGAGTTACTCGGTTTTACCGTATGATAATTTTTCAAATAAATGCGATTAAACTCGTCAAATGTTCGATTTAGGACGAAAAACACTATTTTACCCGTCCTTCCTTTCTTGCCGTCTCGGTGTAAACCTTTGTGCTCGTACAGCTCGAGTAAATAATCATCTCAAAATTTTGCTTTTCACCTAAAACTTCCAGGAAGAGGTTCACTTGACTAAGCAGATCCAAATAAGGTGATAACAACCCTTCGCAACCGTGAATGCCACTCGAACACTTAATGAATAATTTCTGCACCTAGTCTTCAGTCTACCTAGTTTTGTCTACCTAGTCTTCAGTCTACCTAGTCTTCAGTCTACCTAGTCTTCAGTCTACCTAGTCTTCAGTCTACCTAGTCTTCAGTCTACCTAGTCTTCAGTCTACCTAGTCTTCAGTCTACCTAGTCTTCAGTCTACCTAGTCTTCAGTCTACCTAGTCTTCAGTCTACCTAGTCTTCAGTCTACCTAGTCTTCAGTCTACCTAGTCTTCAGTCTACCTAGTCTTCAGTCTACCTAGTCTTCAGTCTACCTAGTCTTCAGTCTACCTAGTCTTCAGTCTACCTAGTCTTCAGTCTACCTAGTCTTCAGTCTACCTAGTCTTCAGTCTACCTAGTCTTCAGTCTACCTAGTCTTCAGTCTACCTAGTCTTCAGTCTACCTAGTCTTCAGTCTACCTAGTCTTCAGTCTACCTAGTCTTCAGTCTACCTAGTCTTCAGTCTACCTAGTCTTCAGTCTACCTAGTCTACACTTTACTTTGCCCACTCTTCGTAGTCCAGTTTACCCAATTTATAGTCTACCCAATTGACAGTCTACCCAGTTGACAGTCTACCCAGTTGACAGTCTACCCAGTTGACAGTCTACCCAGTTGACAGTCTACCCAGTTGACAGTCTACCCAGTTGACAGTCTACCCACTTGACAGTCTACCCACTTGACAGTCTACCCAGTTTACAGCATCACTAATACACAGCCTACTGCATTTACTGTCCACCTAATTAGCAGTCTACCTAGTCTAATGGCCTATTTAGTGTATAGTCTACTTAGTTCAATGTCATTTTGCCCAGTCTACAGTCTGCGGCTCCAGCCCAATCAGGCTTCAGAAGTTCTATTTTTGCACTGAGACGAAGCTGGCCAGCGAGCGCCAATGCATGTCCAGGAAGAGTTAGTGTCCCTGTATGGTACGGCCGCACTCCTAAATTGAGTCTGAACTTCACAGGACTGCCGCCTCCAACTCGCGCGTGCCAAACTTGATCAAGCGCGCTTGCCTGCGCCACAGTCTCGTCAATGCCAGCATCTGCCCATATAGTTACGGTCACGCAACCCACCACAAAGCTAGACGCCAGTAGCAAGATGCCAAAATATGTTGGAATTTTATCAACAAAATTAATGAGATAATATTGATAGAATAGCCAGTAATATGTTTGTTCTGTGATGAAGCAAAATGCGCGCGTACTACTGTAATTGTTACGATATGCGAGCTGTGTTAACCTCTTGACGCATTACTCGAGAAGGCCAGCGGTGCATTCACACGGTCTGTGTAACCGACAGTGACTGTGTGAATCCAATAACGTTTGTCAAGGGGCCAAATATCTAGGATAGTTCGTTAAGTGGTTAATAGAGCCATGAGGCTGGAGGCATTATAATTAGGCCTGGCAACACTGGAGCATCGTCATCAAAGTCATCGTCAACATCTGACGTGACATCCGTACGAGCTTGAAATTAGTAAAGTCAACAAGTAGCCTATAGTATTTTACTTTGTGAACCAGTTTTCCATAGTGCGTTTTTCAATAAGTAGCATAATTTCGGACAAATGCGTGCTATAAAATTTTGTTTCAAACTTGGCCACAGTGAGACTAGAACTTTCAATAAACTTCATAGGCCTATGGAGACAGTTTTGTCAAGAGGCTAAATTTTCAAGTGATTAAGGTATTCTTAGACGGCCGAGACTAAATCGATTATGATCTTCAAAGGCGAAACCTTCAACTCCAAGAACTGATAGGAATGTTAAAAAATTTAGTTTCATGTGCATTCTGATTGGCAATTGGCAGCCAGAATGTTCGGGTATGAGTTGAATTTGATACGCTCGACCGTTCATAAGATTTTCATGAATGTTGGGGATGAGGAAAGTATGATCGAAAATGGTTCCGAAAAACCTTTCGTAGGATCAAAAGGGCGAGAGGATAGAAACGAGTCTCGACTACAAGGGACTACTTGAAAATGACTCTCATTTTTTGAAATTTGTCATTCCTGCGAACAAGACTTCATGTTTTTAATATGACTCGGAAACAAAACGTCAGAGCCAGGAATGACACCCGGTATTATCAATGCGACCGACACAGTCAGGAAGATCGAATACAAGTACAAACCGCGTTGATCTGCTTTTATTGCCGGGAGGTCGACCTGGAGGATTTTGGGCCTCAAAGCCAATACTAAACCAGCGTTCGTATTGATAAATTCTCGAGAGACTTCGAAAAAGTCATTCGTCTGAGACCGAACTTCAAGAACAACTGGATGCTGTATCATGACAACGCGCCTTCACACTCGGCGATTTCAATTAATGAGTTTTCGTCAAGTAAACCATTCCTATGGCTTCTCGGCTGCCAGACTTGAGTTCTTCCGACTGCTTCCTTTCTCCAAGATCGATGATTGCCCTCAGAAACACTTCTTTGAAACAATGGAGAGTTTTGGAAATAGTTTTAAGTGGCCAACTGAAAGCAATTTTATTATCCGAGTTCCGATAGTGCTATGAAGAGTCAAAAATCCGACTCCTGCTTTGAGTGTCTTTCATAGGTAACTGCTTCGAAGGATATGAAATAGAATTATAACTTCAATTAAATAATGCAGTTAGGAAATATCAGTTTCGTTACTCTACTTACGCACCTCGTATTACACTAATACTGATGATTTCATATACCAGCCTATCAAAACTGAGAGATCATTTACTGATGTACAATAGTATTCAAATCTTTTGAAAAAAATTTCCGGAACAAGTAGCTTACAGCGGTTTATTATACTAACGACTTCTTGGTTGTAATATCGAAGTATTCAAACATACATTAATGTTTAATGGTGTTCAAGTTCGTCCAAATAGATAAATCCCAACGTTCGTCTCCTGCTCAACAATATGAGTGAGCGCAGTATGATCGTTTTATTCAGCTTAATGCAGGTAGAATTTATGAGCTTAGCCTTGAATCTGAACTGAAAAATGTAAAGCAGTTCCGGAGAGCTCAAAGAGTATTGTTTCTTGTCATACGTAGGTGAATTAAAGTCTTATCTAGTTCTCACCTCCATGTTATAGACATTTCGAACAATATGCAGCAGTCACATCAAAAAAACAGCGAACATCCATGAACTCGAATTTTTTTCCTTCTGCGGACTCTTTCGTGTATTGTGGGAACTGCTCACTACCCGAAGATGTTTGCAATGAGAGTACAGACACGCACGTTTGAGTTCGCGTCGTCCTCGTAGAGAGGAACTGATTCGTTGTAATGTTCGGCAGTGGCCTCTTATTTAGAAGAAACATGCGATTGTAAATGTCCTTTACGTAACATACTCGTGGGAATTGCCTCCGAAGTATACGTGTTTTTCAGTGTACTGCACTCCTATAAACTATGTGTGTCACACTTTATTGCAAGTTCAGTTTTTCTAAATTTACTTGAGTATAAGATACAGGGTCGAAGTGAGTTTCAATGTGAAAAAAAATCATACTTAGAGTAATATTCCTATGAATTTCAAGACGTATCGATACAGCATGTACAAAGTTATATAAATTAATATGTTAAAGCTCGTTTTCTAATGTGTCACGCTTTACGGCAGGTGTGAAAATATACCAAGAAAACGATGTGTGACAGCTGAGGAGCAGGCGTAGATTGTCCAAGGCCTTACAAATGTTGTCTTTGTAGTAGACATAGCCGGAGCAATGGGGAGGGACACAAGGACATAAGGACCTTAAGGTCGTATGTAAGGAACCCCATAACCAACGATAGGGAAGACATAGGGAGGCGAATAAACATTAACCAGAAGAGCGTGTGGAAATTAAGTAGGTAGGTACAGAGCCTTTCATGAGCAACAAGGGCTGTAATATTGGAAGCTGGTGGGCTTGTACCTGTATACAGAAAAGTCGGCTTAGGGTTCTGAAAGAGGAAGCATAGAGTGTGAATCCCATTGCCTGACCCAATCAAAATAAATCCCACGAGGAGGAGCGCATCGTCTGGGCTAAAAAGAACATGAAAGCAAACTTTTACAATGTCCCTTCTTAACGGATAAGTCGCGAGCTCGTTGGCTGGTCTCTATGGATGGGCCGAAGCTTGGATTCATCATGGAGCCTCTTGAGCCAGTCGCTTTTGGCGTCAACAAAGTAGTGGAGGAGTGATGTTTTGGGCAGGATCATTGGTAACAAACGAGTAAGACCATTACGAGTATCAGGAGGCGCTATGATCACCAGCAAAACCTATACCCGGCTTCTGGGTAAACACTCGCCACCGTGACCAGATGACCTGCTGCAGACGTCAGCTGGTACTTCTGCATGATAATGCTACATCACAGTCAGCCAAGGCAAACATTTCATGCGTGAATACTCATGATTTAGTGCCCGAGTGGCTGAACATGCTGGAAGGAGTTTTCGCACTAATCTTCCTATTCCAACTCCTCCCCACTCTGCTGTGCGTATTCAGGTTAACAAGTGCGATCTTCATGTCCGTCTCAAAGATTTTAACCCAATGACTTCCATTTCTGGCACAACCGTTTTACGCATTATAGAATTCTTCTACATTTTATCAGACCAACCAGTTTCAAACGAAACTCAGTCAGCATTTCCATCACCATTGGCTTAGGTTTAATATTCTTGATAAAACTATTTCTTTATATCATAGTTGTTTTTTCAATTTGTTCCGGATGTTAAAAATGGCTATTATGGTCGAAACGCTCATTTTCCTTATCAGTGCTGTAAAAATTAAAGACAATAAATTTGATAAGCTTGCAGGCGGCTTCCTTGCTCGTGCGATCGTCATCAAACTTTGCAAAAGGCAAAACATAAATATTAATCAGGGAAAATTACATTGTGAAATTGATTTTCGTTAATTTTGTGTCCATTAAAACTTCTTATTCTGTTCGCTTCGCTCATTGGAGCCTTTTGATGACACTCTTCTCGCTGGCAAGGGTGTTGAGGATCCTGCATCTGGTGGTATTACCAACTTTTCGCGCACCAGTCCCATCAAAAATATTCTTATCGATAGAATGAGGATTTTTCTAAGTTTCTAACTTTATTTTAGGAATATTGTTTGCAGATAACTCTCGTAGATGGGTTTTATATAGTGTGTTTCTGGATTTTTTTTTTACCAGAAAATCCAAATCACTTGCTAGGACGGTGATTTCGATGGAAATTTTTTGGATATTTCTGGGTTGACATACCAGTTCCTCGCTTGGAAGTACCTTTGGCTCGATTTTTTGCAGTATGGCTAAAGTTTTTGCTCATTATTAGCATTAATAACGATTTTTCGTTAATAATTGGAAGAGTTGAAGTACTCAAATTTCCCAGAATTTGAAAATTCTGACAATTAAGAGTTCGAATATTTCAATGAACATACAATATAGTTAGGATGATCATAAAGGGGAAAGAGAAATGTTCTTAATCATATTCGTTAGAATGATTAATGTTTTTTTCGATATAAAAATTAGAATGGATTGTTTTACAAAACCTGTAAACACTAAAGCTATTAAAATATTTAATTTGATAAAAAATCATTGCATTATCAAGCTGAACACCCTGCATTGTTTTCCTTTTTATTTCCTCAAACACACACTATATATTCCAAAAAATAAGCCAGTGCTTCATCGGCTTACTGATGACGTTTCCTGAACTCGCAAAAAAACGCGTGACACGCTGGAAAATGCAGCATGACGTATTAATTGAAATAAATTTATGCATGCTGATTCAACCCTCGTGCAAATTGATTGGATATTACCCTTATTATGAGCCGTCTTTGCACTGAAGCTCACTTCAATAAAAATAATAATCTTGATTAATTCCAACACGTTTTACCGTTGGGTTTTAAATGCCTTACAACTACTGGTGTGGTGGGGGATGTGAGGAATGTGTGGTTTAAGCTTCCTTTTCCAAGGGAAGTACTCCGCATTCACGTGAAAATAAATATTGTCTCTTAAACTAAAATATTTGGAAAAATCGAATTTGCATTTGAGTTTAATACACAGTTTAGTTTTATACGTTGTTTGAACGCTCAAACTACTACTATTTGAAAAGTAAAGTCCGAATTGTAATTGCTATGCCAGGAAAGAGTATTGCAGTAGAGCGTTGCTTCTGCCATACTGTATTGGAACTTCAATTTTGTCCAGATTTGATCACTCAAACACTGTTCTGCAGACCAGCTTGACAGCAGAAGTGCACTCAAACATGACAGCGAGTGACAAGGCAATCGACTCTCAACAAATGTTATCCAGTTTTTCCAGATCTAAAAAAGCAAACGCATCAAAATGTGAACAACTCCATTTAACACGATCCAATGCACACTAGCACCGGCTAAAATCCTGTCACCTCTTGAGCTCCTCAAGGGTCTCTCGGGCTTTTATGCGAGGCTTATAAATAATGGTCTGCTGCATGCTCCTCAACAAGATGTGTTTGCCAGCGGCGCTCCCTTGTGCCGTGCCCTGAATGCTGCCGGCGCTGCGAGGTGTGTGCAAATGTATCGAGGCCTAAGCCTTCAATATTTGATGCTGCTATTCCAATGATTTACTGTCAGAGATTCGAGGTCATTCTGAATGAGGTCATTCCTAACAACTTACAGGTACGAGTTGAGAAACTCTTCGTTACTCCATAATGACGTATATTTTTTGCGGTACATACAATACCATGACTCAATGTAAACACGACGATAACGTTTCCTATTTGGCCAACTATTGACCGTAATAAATTTGTTATTTTCGGTCGTCAAATTTCACTTAGCTTACGTGCTAATATTTTGACAAACTATACGTAGGAGAATACTGTCGTAGTGTAAAGCCTCAACAACAGAATTTTCGAAGCAATGCAATTCAACGCATCTACATATTAATCCATTTTTAGCTTCAGAAGATCAGAAAGTCTACACCTTGTGTTCTGTTTTCAATTTGAATTCTTATATTTCCGCCTGCTGGTCCTACATTTTAGATTTATGTGTTGAAAATTTTGAAATGAATAAAACTACCGATTAGGGTTTGCCAGGTCACACTATGGTCCCAAGTTTGTGTTGCAATTAAAAAGGTTGTTGTTATTTAAACATTTATTGTATTGTAATTAGGGAGCTTGTGGGTATTAAAACCTTTGTTGTATTATAAGTTAGATGGTTGTTGGTATTTAAACATTTACTGTATTGTAATCGAGAACATTGTTAGTATTTACCCCTTTAGGTTGATACAAAGTAACGAAACTAAAAATTAACTTAGCTTCAACGACTTCAATTAGGAATAATTTCATGGTATTGTCTTATGAATACAAGAAGAAAATCCCGGTTGTACCCCGTGCTTGAGAGCCGTGAGATGCGAGCGGCGGGGCAACCCTCCGAGACTGTTGGGAAAGATCGTGTGACGACTTCACTGCTGCAGAGAGACGCGATTTTTTAGGCCTGTTTTTCGCCGTCGCTCCTCCGACGCAGTGAAAGTTTTTTCTCGCCTCACGGACCTCAGAAACAGGTGTTTTTCTCAGGTTTCAGGGGTCGCTAAGCGGACGACTGATGATAATAATTTATTATTAGTATCCAGAAACACCGTAGATTATCTGCCATTTCTTATTTTCCTGTTGTATTGTTTTACATGAAAATTCTCTGTAGGAAATAAATGTTCCGCATGTTTTATCCAGTGATAGGAGACCCGCAGTCAACTTTCACCTACATATGCAAAAGTTGACAGACAGGCCTTTATCGAATACGAACGTATTCGATGTAGTTGTGCTTTTATAAAACGCTTACACTTCGTCATTTTATATATGCACTATTGTAGGCACGCACAACGCAGCCTTATTATTGCTGTATATTATAACCCTGTTAACTAACGAAATTGTAATACTTGTGCGAATTTTCCTATTATCTACGTTACGCTGATAACTTCAGAGTAAAACAACCGTATCACTATTCCTTTCTTTGAAATAGAAATGCAATTATAATTACAAAAGGCTCGGCTTATTATTTATCGATATTCATCGCATGCGGCATTACTCTCTCCTTTTTGCCGGCGCGCCTGTCGTGTGCAGTGGATGCAGGAAATTACTTTAAGTCGCAATCGAATGAAGCTGCGAAGTCTCTTCAATGCTACGTTATTTCTGGGCGTAATATTTCATTCTTGGTTCACAATATTATCATCTGGATCACGTAAACATGTTGGATGTAGCTCTTAATTGAGTAAAGAAGCTCTCGCCGACGTGAAGTGGGCGAGTTTTACTGGGTGTGATACCTGCAGTGAGCATAAATGCTTCGCTTGTATTGCTTCCTCTTGGACGTTTCAACATTCGTTAGACGAAAATTACTTCACTGATCATCGTTAAATATCCACAGTTAAAGTGGTCAAAGTTTTATTGGTTCTGTGACGTGTATCCTTTTCATGATTTTGGATTGTACGATGTCATCTAATTTGGAAAACCTGAGGGACGCGAAAAAGCTCCATAAGGACGCACGGCCAGGAAGAAGATTAATTGTCGATGGTAATTTGTCTCGACATCCGAGCATGAGGGAAGCTCAACCGACTTTGTCTGTCTTCGGCGGGGTTTGAAAAAGGTTAGTCTGGGTTTTCTGGCTTCATTATAAAAATGGCTTGAACGAGTGATATACAATTTGGCGATGATGATTAAGTCGACAATTCACTTAGGAAGTCTACGGAGAAGTAAAGTACAAAATTACTACGCAAAGTTGGCAGAGAGGCCAGCCAGGACCTCTGCTTCTAGAACCGAATTGTATCTGCAAGTTTTGATAATGTACACCTGGATAATGTACATAAATGATAAACTGCTCGTGTATCAACTGATCTCGCAGTGTGGCCACAGTTCGTAAACGATCTTCGCGAAGTCTAACCTGTTTTAGGTGGCCCCAGAAATTTGCTATTAGTCCATGTGTAGGGATTGAACTAGCCAATCTAAATGTCTCGCATATCCTGAACGACTGCCATGCCAATTAATGATAGGTCTAGTCCGATGTACCCGGCAGTTGTCGTCCTGAAAGATAGGCAAAACAGAATACCTTTCTTTATTCAGATATTGTGTAAATAGTAAAACTTGGATATCTAAAAGCTCAATGTAGCCATACTGGTTCAGTTTGAGGGACATCTTAACTAAGAGACCCACTTCTGTGTAGTTGAAACTTTTCCAGATCATGACAGACCCTCCTCTTCCTTGTATCGCCGCTTGTATACGTACGCGCTTCGCTTAAAACTTCATGAGACCTTCGATGAGCACGACGGCGGACATCATTGCTATAGACAGAGTGGTCATTCATCTGACAAACGACTCTCCTCAACTCCTCTACAGTCCAATGTGCACGGGCTTTGACCCAGTTCATATAAGTGGTCTTGTAAGCTGGAGTTCACATCGGCCGTTTATGAACCACTCTGCATCATACATCCATTGCACGGAGTTTTCTACGAAGAGTTCGTTCAAATACAGCGGGAGAAGAGCCGTTAATGACGTTTTGCAGTAGTTTCATCCTTGAAGCAGAGCGATTCTGGGCAATGATTTGGGTCAATTGGCGGCGGTCCTTATCAGTTATAATCTTTTTTCGACTAAAATTCTGCCTTGAATTGCCGTGCGTACCGGATTGTGTTTTCATTGTTGGTAGACCCGCATGATAGTTGGGCATGAAACATCAGTGAATTCCTCTACTTCCTTTATTAGGTGTTCCTTAGCACGACCAATGCAATAGCACCTCCATGCCATCCTGATACGTCTTGCTTTCTTCTCATCGTTGTGGGACAACTAAGAACAAAGTCTATACCTTACCTGCTCTAAATGAAGACTAATACCTTTCTAGTACTTGCGTATAGGCTAAACTTTGGTCACAGGTTAGAAAACCGATTGATTACCGGGGTAAATAAATGGAGATCGAAAAACAATAGCTGATTAATTCCTTGTCCGGGGAGCTTATAATTGACGTGTAGTTACTGATTTATTTCAATCCTTGCTCTGCACTATAACCCTTTTTCTGTAATTATTACAGCACGGACGCTCTGCTACAACAAAGCAATATCTCCTTTTTCCTTGTGAAAAAATAACCAATATTAATTCCAACACGTTTTACCGTTGGGTTTTCAATGCCTTACAACTACTAGCGTGGTAAGGGATGTGAAGAATGTGTACTTTAAACTTCCTATTCCACGGGAAGTTCCCGCATGGTTACGTGAAATGCCTGCCTGAGCCGAGGTTCGAACCCAGGTTCTCTCGGCTGCGAGGCCATCACGCTATGCAGTACGCCATGGAGCCCACACATAAAGCATAAGTGTAGTGAAAAATGTGCTGAGTTGTAAATTTTTCATGGGAAGTGAACGAGGCAATGCGCTGCCGGCCAGACATGTTTGCGCTGCACACAAAGTCTCGCAAATGTGCCTTTATTCAAACAATGTCCGCTGCCGTGTTTAATTTTGACGAAAAAAGTCCAGAAAAAGGAACAGCGGCGAATTTTTACTCTCGCAAGTGTTTCAATTTTGAGCGACAACCTTAACAGGCATTGTTGACGTTGTCTTAAGGCTCTGCGTTGTCCACGCGCGGAAATTAGGATTTATTCGTGATACATTATTTTTTGGCTGTAGTGGCGACGATGGGACCATGAGGAAGTGACTGAAATATTTCAATTGGTATTTACCAGCAGATCAGTTTGAAGCGACACCGAAAATCTCGCACTTGTATCCAGGGAACTTAAGCAGTAGTTTATACCCAAAACTTATGACTTGAAACTATAGCCTCCATCCGAAGCAGAGAGTAGTTTCGCATCTCGAAAATAACTCAACATCTTACAAGATACTGGGAAACAAGAGTAAAGAAGGCACTTCAGGCGAGTCTTCAAATTTACTTGAACGGTGGTGCGTAAAGGCTGACGATGATTCAAGCACCCACCGTGTATTACCCAAGATTAAGTTTAATACGAGTGTCATCCCACCATATAATAATAGCAAAGTGTTGCTTGGTTGGTTGGTCAGTCAATCTCTCTGTCACGCTCTTAAGGATTCAGATGGGAGAAAATTCCCGGGTCCGTATTCCGAATAAGCGAGACTGTTAGAGATGGCAGTCCGTATTAGTGAAAGTGAAAACATTTCATCTCAGATTTACCGTGAATGAGAGCGCGTCTTCAGAAATTAACATCATTTGTCCCGCTATTTTTGGCCATTTCCCGCCATTATTGGCGGGGCCCGTTAACTAGTTTTTAGCGTAATGACACGGGGCCCCGCCCTGACCAGACATCTTTGCCGTGAAGGGCAAACTCAAAAAACAAATTCTGAAGGCGGATAGTCAAGGTCCGTGCATGGGACTTGATAAGGATCATGAACATTTTTTGGATAAAAACTATGAAACTGTTGGAAATTGATTATAGTTTAAAAATAACAGCTATATTTTTAGGATACCTAGCAATTCCGTATTACTTTCATATTCGGTTTAACCGATTTAATTAGTCATCCAAGTTGATTTCTTTGGTCTAATTATCCTTTTGGATGCCGCAGTACCCAAAGAACTTAGCAAGAATTACATGGTACAACACAGTAAGGCCATTAAATACTACCTTTGAGATCTCACGAATCAAACCTCTCGGGCATTGTTTTTCAAATGAAGCGCCACCAGAGCGGGATGTCATCTAGAGAAATAGTTGAAGACTTTAATTTCTACAACCAAACAGTCGGGAAAACAATGCTCTATTACATTTTTAATGCATTTCATACCTCACGTTAACACGTTGACTCCGAAGTGGGTCATATATGGTACACGCGATCATCTAACCTAATCTATTGTAACCAAAGCACTATCGTGTATAAATACAAATTTTTGAGTTTTCTTCAAATTTGTGTCTATCAATCGAATAAGCTAGTTCTGATTAGAAAGAAAATTAATAGAGTAACCAAATTTGTGAAACCAAAATCCTTCATTTTTAAATTCACAGTAGCGATATTTGTCGGCATGTAATTTTACCTGTGTGGAGAATCGGAGTCAACGTGTTAAAGGAGCAAATTTGAAACAGCTCCACCAAAAACTTTTGATTCCATGATATTCCAAAAGTGTGGATGGTAGTAGTTAGTACCAGTACTGCTATTGGTTGCAGCGTAACATCAGGAAAAACATACCCACTGCAATGTGAACTCACTGCCACCTGAGCGAGTTGTTCGTGGCAGATCAGTCCAAGCGACGCTCGCCAGTTACCCATTGTTTTGAAAACTCCAGTAGCGTTCCTTCTTAAACTGAAATCCAGGAACAAACTTGTTTTACCGATCGAAATAGACTTGAATCCGGTCTTTGTCCACAGCAAGAAAGTAAACTTCGGTTTATCGTTAGACTCTAAGTGTACTAGAAGTCGAGGACGTAAACATGTGTAACGGGGGAGCTCGGTGAGATCAATATTATTCACGTTACCTGGCTACGAAACGAGTGCAACATGTTCTTCAAAGCAGGAGTTCGCTGATAACAGTTATTCGAAGAGTCAATTGTTAGCTGACTCGTTCTGTCATGTGTTTGATCTTAATTTTTTACATAGTTTGCAGTATTTTCAAGCTGAATATTGCGGACTCGAATGAAAGAGAGTTGTTATATTTACTACGCGCGGCACATGTCGTCGCTGTGCCTTCGGTCATGTCCGTCATTTCATCGCGCCGAAGTAATTTATCTTGCGCTTAGATGTAAGTCACCCCATGAAAACAAAAGAATTCAACCAAACAAAATTACTTCTCGAATTCAATGCTGAATCTGATAAGCCTGCGTGGCTCCAATAACAAAACTGACATGGAATCGGTTGACTGGAACTGAAGAGTCGCTTCATAGCGCAAGTGATACCGTGCTAGCCTCCTACTCAGGAGGTGCTGGGTTCGATACCCAGGGATGGGGTACTCCCCTTGGAGAGTAGAAGATAAAACATGTTGTACCTAAAAAACGCTGCAAATCTGTGCAAATCAAGGCTTCCAAGTCTTACAAGCTTCCAAGTCTTACAAGCTTCCAAGTCTTACAAGCTTCCAAGTCTTACA
>VOMN01059626.1:0-14304 GCA_014899125.1 Orchestia grillus | reverse complement strand
CTTACAAGCTTCCAAGGCTTACAAGCTTCCAAGGCTTACAAGCTTCCAAGGCTTACAAGCTTCCAAGGCTTACAAGCTTCCAAGGCTTACAAGCTTCCAAGGCCTACTAGGTTAACAAGAGTGATGTAGGTGAAGCTTCGAATCAGGCATCAGTTTTTGCTTTTAATTTCACAAAAGTGGTAATTATGCATGAATGGTGTAACGATTCTTACTATTTCGTTAAGGATTTAAAAATGAATGATTCTGAGTAAAGGATAGCCTGCGTATTTGCTAGAGATTCGTCAGAGTAAATAATAATAATAGTAAAAATAATAAAAATTTTAGTGGAAAAAGTACATGTAAACTCACAAAGACACCTATACAGAGTGAGTCATAAAAATAATTGTCGAGATTTTCAAATACCTGTTACTCAGTAAGTATTCATGGTATGAACGGCAGGTTGATCTAATTTTAAACATTAATTTACGAATTTTTTAAATTTAAAAATGATTTTTGTGTGGAATAATTTAGGTACAGTTATACAAAAAGAAACTGCGTTTTTTTGCCCTCTGTTCAAGAAAACCCTTATTGTTCAATTTAAATCCTAAAATATTTTTTGTTTTAATTTGAATCTCTGTTCAAACCCTGTTCAACAGAGTGTGTTGGATGCAAGACTCACCTCCATGCCACAGGACGATTTGCTTACGGAACCGCTTGAGCGAAGGTTTTTGGGATCGTGTCATTGGAGTTAAGCATGGGATGGAGTGGCCGCCGTTCAGTCCCGATCTGACACTTCGCTATTCTTTCTTTTTTTGGTAAAAAATAAAGTTTTCAAAAAGTATGCAATTGACTTGCACGATTTTCGTGACCATGCCTCCCTGCATGTAAAAGTACCTAAAACTCACCCAGCAATAATTCAAAGTGACAGCGAGAAATGAGAGTCCGGTGTCGAAAATATCTTGAAAAGAACTGTGTCCCCAGGTTGGATAAGAAACAGAACTGCGGGGTGAAAATGAAATTGTTTTAATATTATTATTAACTAGTATGTAAGTTAATACATGGTATCCAAATTCATAAATTTTTCAAATTTGTGCTATTAATTATCCTTGTTCGACCGAGAATAAATTGTATCCGTGCTACCAACTGACTGAATATGAAAAGCAGTGGTTGTTCCAGTATTGTTTTTTATGTAATAACGAAAAATTAATTTCGCTCGATGTTATTTTTTTTCAGAACCGGACACCAAATATACATATAGATAATATAAAAGTATAAATAAATACACAACGGCTATTTTTGTCAGATATAAAATTCCTTTTGAAATCGGTAATACTTATTTCCTCCATTTCTGGATGTTCAGTGATGTTTTAGCAAATAAACTCTGTGCCGACGCTTGTAGCGCCTCCTCGCACCATGAGCAAAAAATCATACTTTTTGTGTACCTGTGCCCGAACCACTTTTGTGAACAAACACATCTTTTTACTAGTAATAGCAAACAAATTAATGTTTATAGTGCAACCAAATCGATGTCTGTACGATTGATACTCACTGACTGATAAATATTTAAAATCTCGACACTTTTTGTGATTCACCTCGTATGCTACGAGATTCCAGATCTGTGAGCAGTTTTGGCAATTTAGAGAGCGTCATCGGGGCAAACACTGCAACTGGGAATTTTACAATGCAGAAGTACAGAAAAAGAATAAACGTGCGAAACTTTGTGTTATATGCGAATTGTGTGTTTTGCATGAATGTAAAGAGTAAAATTTGTCACAGTTTGCACATGCGGTGTCAGGTGTAGTTATAAAAACATTTGTTTGATATTACTTAACTTTTAAGTGTTGTCTTCCAGCGCTACCGGGTTTCAAATTCATTTATTTCCTTAATTGTTTTTTCGCTCGAAAATGGAAGTTTATTTTAGTCAAAAGCAAAATAAGACTGCGAAAAAATCTTTTAAAATATACTGTTGTTCTTGTTTGCTCAAGCCAAACGAACTCTGGTGATCTGTTTTTGAGTAAAAAGTCAGATTTTGTCTGAGCGTGTTCAGCCCAATTTTCTTCCTGGAAGTTATGGAGCGATTCTTTCTCTTGATTTACGTACTGAGAGGCTGTAAAAAATATCAGGTAGTAGCGAAAGTTCGGAGTTTTTGTCGGAACAACTTTGAAACATGATTCGACAAATTTAGCTTTGAATATCATATTTTTTGTCACTATTAATGAAAAATTTCATTTGTTCGATCAGATTCTACAAAACTTTTGTTGTACCCAGCAGCGGACTGAAGGGGACTGAAAGTCCAAGTGTCCCTTTATTGATGTCACATTTTACGACAACTTATTTCATGAGCGCCTTTGAGAAGCAACGGATTATTTAAATGAAAATCACATTATCACCGGAATGCAGCAAACTCAGCAGAGAGTTCACTCGAATATTCATATGGGAAGATGTAGTCAGTGAAGTCCCGAGCTGAAGGTTGTTTCCCGTTTCAAAAAGGATGACTGCAGTCTTAGATTTAGAAAGAATAACTTAGAGTTAAAAAGCAGAATAAAATGGAAAGTAAAAATAATCTGTGTCTGAGAAATTGCAAACTGCTGTTTCTGAAAATCCCACCGTGACCACTAGAGAACTGAGCAGAGAATTTAGTGTCAGTCACATGACTGTCTGCCGTGAAATATAAAGACTTGGTGAGGTACTAGAGGCCGGAAAATGGGTTCCGCATGATTTGTCTGAAAACAATCCCAAAGAACGTGTGGATTGCTGGGTCTCCTTGCAATCGCGTCAACTTCAAATACATTTTCTGGACAAAATCATTCCTGGCGATAAGTAAACCCTACACAATAATGTTGCGCATAGAAGACAACGGCTGGCCGTAAAGCAAAGCCAGTCCCAAACCTCGAACTGGCCTGCGCCCAATCAAGGTTCTGTTGAGGGTTGAGTGCATGAGTACAAACGTCATTGGGTGCGTGGTGGGACACGAACAGAATTATCCACTATGATTGGCTGGGTAGCAGTCATCATATAAAAGCTGACGTGTGTTGTCAGCAGCTAAGATATTCAAGAACAGCTTTACATAAAATGGCCTTCATTGTCGAACACGAAAGAAGTGATTCCGCGCTATTATAACGACAGGCCCTATACTGCAAGAGTGACTACCCATATCCTAGAAGAGTTGTCATGAAAAATGTCTCACCTAACATATTTTCTTAGCAGAGACTTCGCTCCTTCAAATTGCCAACTTTTCAAAAGCTTACGCAATCATTTTGACAGTGTAGGGTTCACTTGACAGTGTAAGGTTAGAATGAAGTTAGCTTCTTTTTTTAATCAAAACGAAGCTCATTCTACAAAAAGCATCAAAAGGCTTATAGGTGGATAGGAAGATATTGCAAAAATGGTGCTTATACTCATATTGAAGGTTTGAGAATATTTTCTTGATTTTTTTACAACTTTCCTGCTCTGAAAAACCGTTCAAAACTTTCGTGACAACCAAATTTACGTGAATTCCTCAAACGTGCACAACGTGCATCTCTCCTAACTCATTTCAAGCAGTCATAAGTGCGGACGTGCCGATAATTTAGGGTTTAGGGGATTGGCTCTCATGCTGTAAGCTCTCAGATCGAATATTCTGTCTATTTCTTGCTCCCTTTTCAATTGAAAAATGTAGCTGTCAGCAGACTTTTCCTACGAAAATAAAATAATTATCAGTTAGTTGAGTCGTGACCCATTTAACAGCTAACTTGTAAGCTATGGATAACAGTCACAGATGCTGAGAAATGTTCTTAGGAAGTGCTGGTAATTTCACAGCTCACATGGACACCACTAAATTCGAAAACTCAGTGCAGATTTATCCAAGTCACCCAGTTGCGCCGAGTGTAGTGTTGGTGAGCTGTGGTCTTAAGTCTAAGCGCACTCACCTGCTTGTATCTGAGAGCAAGAAATACAAACAGGAGAGGTGGTTGTCGTGGTGCAAGAAACGCTGTGAAAATATACTTTCACCTAATATTGCCGTTGCATACTGAAGATTATTTGCTTTTCCACTTCAAAGGATTTTCTGACGCTCGTTATTAATTTTCCTCCGAATGTATCGAAGATTGGATCGAAATTTAACGTCCGCCTGTAAATTCAAATGTGTTGATGTCATACAGCAGAGAAGCTCAAATGTTTGTAAATAATTTTTTCTTTCGGCTTTGATGATGACAGAGTTAAGATTCTTTGAGCTGAAATGCTAAAGGACAACGAAGATTAATACACTGAACGGTATAGCATTTCGTTAGCCTTGTCTATGCCAGCAGAGGACTTTTCAGTCCCTTAAACTTCAGATCTGACTCGAGAATAAAGATACAAGTTAGCATTCGATGTTCGTATTTGGGTATCTTCGGACACTGTCTTCACACATTGGCAGATCGTGTGAAGGGCCCTAAACTAACCTTAAACAGGACTGGCCCGCTGTTGGGAGAGCAAGCATGGGCTTCAAATACTGTCACCACCGACACTCGAGGCCTGAACGTATATTGGTCGGTAAACATGAAAGAGAGGCAGGCAGTGCCGCTTGGGGCAACAAGAGCTGATAACCAGCGTGATATTGGTGAATTATGGCAGCACGGGACGTGCCACTTGCGGGGGGCGGACGCTGTTTGTCGGCACCCGCATCGGGTCAAAAGCGGGGCTCGGTCACGCAAGTGACCCTCGATTTATGAGGCACATGAGATACGAGATAGCGAAACTGCAGGGTGTGGAGACCGTTCTACCTACCATGCCGCTGTGAGGTCCCTCGCGGTGAACTCACCACGTTCGCACGAAAGAAAATTAGCGCGCATTGACTTTTTTCGGTGCATCACGAGGGCAGTCCTTTTCCAGTTAGCTGAAGGGTGCAGAAGTATTAGGAATAGAAAGTTTTATCCAAGAGAAATTGCTGAAGCAAGAACGATACAGCGAAACTGATTTTAGGGAGCGCTCAATATAAATGCAATTTGTATTGATCAATGGTTTGATTTGGCAGCCCTCAACGCTCATAACTTGCTGGAGACACTAAGTAAATGATTTCCTCGGGTTTCCAATAACTTAATGAATGGGGCAAAACAATCGTTTCATGATCTCTGACTTCCCATTCTGGCTCCGATTTGCTTTCAGAGTTTTCAAATTTTCATTTGGAAAAGTTGAAGCCATCCTTCAACGGGGTGCAGTCAACGAAATTCACAGTGCTCACGTTTTGTGGAGAAAGAGGCCGTTTCTAGGGAGATGACGTGGCGAACGAGAGACTGTAGCTGTTCTCGAGTTATCTTTTTATTTGGCTGCAAAATTTCAATAATGAGTTTTTCTATGCACGAGTTTTCATAGGGAAAGATCTTGAAAGTATGGAAAAGTTGAAGAACCAAGGCCGAGTCGCTTCAACTGTAGAGTCCCGCAGCTAAATCGTA
Source organism: Orchestia grillus (assembly GCA_014899125.1). Classification (NCBI taxonomy): domain Eukaryota; kingdom Metazoa; phylum Arthropoda; class Malacostraca; order Amphipoda; family Talitridae; genus Orchestia; species Orchestia grillus. Next base: position 8,914 of record VOMN01059626.1, on the reverse strand, counting down.
AAGTAGGCGTGAATAAAACAGAAACGCACGGAGAGCAATCGTGTGCGATGAGGATATGCTGACGCTCATATTTCGGTAATGGCAGTTGACGATATCGTGCATTGAACGAAAAAATAAACTAAGCCTGTTATAGTTATTAAGGCTGCTGAAATAATCTATATTTATTGCATATGTCTGCGTAAGCGCTTTGAATCGATCTAGATTGACGAATATACTCGTATAGTCCTGAACGAGGCAGTTGCGAAGATGAATCTGCGTTTAAGTTCGATGCAAAATTGAGGTAAACTAAACCATGAAACTATTACGACAGAATTATTTTTGCAACACGACTGCATTAAACTTCGTACGAAAAACTAGTATGCAGTCTTATGTACATATGTGATAACACTGCAGTAAACTTTCTACGAAAAATTTAGCACGCAGTCTCATTAAGTGGAACTACATATGTAATACCACTGGTTGTTATAATCTTAATAGTTGTAGGGTCGGAGAATTTAATTTTTCAACCGAATAATACGTAGTTAATTAGGAGCAACTGTAAAGCTGAAATGAGACAAAAATACCTTTAATGTGTGATGAATAATCACTTTCCTGTTTCTATCTAGCTAGGAAAAGGTAGAATGTCAGCTTTAGGAAACAAAGATCTCTTTACTTAATACAGGTATAGCCGTCACATGTACATGAAGCGCTAGATCGGTTTCAGCAAGTAACCGTTTTATCCTCTTTTTTGATCACGAGCTTTATTTAGCTCCTGTGACGCAAATGTTTCCCATGCTACTTGATGCTCGATCTAGTTGGCTCAGGGGCCGACTGCAGGGTGGTTGTTTGCTGAAACCAATCCAGAGCGCGATTTGCAGCTCGCGAGGAACGGCTGTATTGTTGGGCCAGAATTGAGGTTCGCGACGAGCTAAAGTGCTGGACAAAATAAAGTAAAAGAATGAGCGAAAACGAAGGTTTCAGCTCAAATGTCGAGTCAGCTGCACAGAACGAGGAGAAGCAGGTGTGAAAGAGTCGTTTATCACAGCACTCTATAATCAACCTCCAACTACATCATCCATCAGCTCAAATCGCTTCATACGTCACCATTACTCAGCGATCTTGATGAATGTGTACCAGGTTACTAACATGTACATGTAGTTAGTGTAAAAACACGGGCATTTACACGGGATAACCCATAAAAAAGCAAATTATTTAGTGATGGGTTATGGTAAAATGAGTCTACTTGCTTTGCTTGAGGATATAGAGAGAAATATTTTTTAGACGTATACACACGAGTTTAGACGTTCAATTCGATCAGATTTATGGGGCCGTCAAAGTAAATTAAGTTTTGTATTTCGGTAATTTATATGTTCGCTTAACCTTAAGAGATGACAATATGAAGAAAATTATAGAAACAATAAAAATACTCCTACATAAGGAGTTAGAGAATTTGGTCCCTAAGAAAGATAAGCCCTCAACTAAAAATAGAAGAACTACAGGTCGATCAATGCAAAATGTTGCTACATAATTGTGACGCAATGTATATTCATTTGCACTGAAACAGTTTCTTTCACCAGATGACAAAGAGATTTACCGTGAAAGTAGAACGAAAATTTATCTCGAGCTTTTCTAGCTGCAGACGACAAACGATGTCTCCAACTACCACAACTGACCAGAGCCCTTGAACCAGAACTCAGTTGCACAGTGGAGGAGACTTCGACGGTTATTTGTAAACCATCGTACATATTTTTTGTAGTATTTTCGGAATGATCAGAAAAGAATACATTTGATCATCCGAAAAAAATAATTTAGTAAATATGAACTCTGAAGTTTCAAAAATTCCCAGTATGTGCGTGCTATATTTACTGCTGGAAGGCCATCCCAAGGGAGAGAGGAAAATGAAACTCCCGGCGCCTGAAGTGCGAGCAAAAAGTGACTAAAAGGAACAGAGACGAGCTCGTTGAAACTCCTTCTCTTTGTTGTCAATGCGTCGAAAGAAGTTTTGCGATTCATGGACTTCCCAAGTCTTATTGCTTCTCTAGCCACCATTCTTTACGAGGAGGAGGCCGTGTTTGCAGGGCCTTCAAAAGGGAGTTGCATTTTTCTCCTCAACAAATGTCGTATGATGCGTTTCTGAATCGAAATAAAATCATGTAGAGCGTTGAAATTAAAAATTGAAAATTATAAGACAGGTATTTGGTTTAGGCGCATTTTTCTGACAAAGAAGAGAAACAAGGCTTCCAGTACAATCGAGTTAACTCGCTCCACGTCACATCGGAGGCGTCAAAAACCTAATTTCAGAATCATGCCTGGGAAACCAGCGCTGGACCGCAGTAGCTTAAATGAGTCAAGCAACGGACACCAAATGTTTCCGTCACGGAAAACGATGCTTTTGTTGAACTGCTAAAACTGAGGGGAAAATTTCCTAGTTAGCGTCAACATCAACATTACTGTGATTTTCTTGAGGCCTATGCCAGTATGTACTTACACTGATATGTATACGAACGTCAATTATAAATGATGTACTATGTTCTACAGTTGCCTTTACAGATCAGTGTTACCCGAGTGAATAATTTGGGCAACATTAATAAATTCAATGAATGATATTTCGAATTTTCTGACTTTCGCCGGTCAGGTAAATTCCTTATTCAGTGTATCATATGTGTAGCGTACTTATTAAACAGATGACAGATATGGGTTATCAACTTTTCATTTCTGAAGAAGCGCTCTTGGAACATTTTCGGTTCAAAAGCTGCAATGTAATGGCTTTTAATAGGTGAATGTTATACCAGTCATCAATTAAAAGTGGTCACTAGTGAGATTAATTACAGCTTCAAGTGAATGCATCCTATACAGCACGGATCTGTTCTTGTCAATAAAGCCTGTTCCTTCCGTAGTTTTGCTGTAACGGCGAAAAGTTGCTGTGGCGAAGAAACGGTTCCAAGGCGCATCGCGGAGCTTCCAAAGAGATTCTTCGCCATCAATCGATTTCAAATTAACTCTAGGCTACACCCAGAAAAATAGTTCATTGTCTATAGACAAAAATATACGGGCCTAAAAAATGTCCTAATCTTAATCAATTGAATTTTATAATTTGGTCGAGATTGGAGAACAGGGTCTCACGCGATCTTCACCCATCACTCGGTGTCCTAATAAGTGAAGTTGTGAAATTAACTGGCATCAATGTCGCAAGGCCTGCTACGAGCTGTGAGCGATGGACTCGTACCTTGAGTTAATGCTGTAACTCGTGCCATGGGTGGCCGCGTTGAATGAATGAGATGGTTGAGTACTCTTGTATTATTCACCAGTATCTTACAACCAGCGAATCAGAAATATTCCGTTGTCTTTTTCGAAAAAAAAACAACGTTGATTGTCCGAATTCTAGGTCATCCAGAAGTTAAGGGCCTCACTTCACGTAAACGTCCTCCGCGTTGCATTCAAGCCACTATTAACAGCTTCTTAAATTAATTATATGATCTACAGAAAATATTTCCTCATCTCAATACAGCCTTGATATGTTGATTTGACCGCCAAACTCCTCAAGAGTTCGCTACAGATCGGACAAACTTATTCACCGTAAAAATTGCATTTTCATTTTCTTAGCACACTTAAAGAACACAATCGGTGGAGGATCCGTATTTAAACTACATAAGTTGATGCCTTTTTTAACCTTGAGATGTGTGTTTGCTGCTAACTAGACAACTGAGCGTTGGTCATGCCGGAGATGTTGGAGGATTCTATCGAGTAATTATTTATTGGAAGTGGGTTTCCACGCTCAAGTGTGAAGTTCATCGTTTTTTTCGGGTAATTATTGGGTGGTTATTGGAAGTGAGTTTCCACGGTCATGTTTTAAGTTCATTTTTTTAAGTATTTTACCAGGACAGCGGTGCGCTTCCCGCACAACGGCGCAGTCCTGCACTTTCAAACTAACGAAATACTTTCCAGAATGGTTTTAACTTATATAATTCTAAAACTTTAGACTTATCACACTAATGATGGTCAGCTGCAGTCTATTTGCCCTGTCTAGGATATAACAACGATCATTCAGGAAGAATATAGACGAATAATTTATCTTAGATGAAGTACTTGTTCGTCGAAATATGCCTATAGAAGCTTTGTATGATGTTATGGTGCAACGCGGGTTTTAATCGTGCATCAAGAATCAATATCCAACATTGTTTTTCCATGCGAACGTCTGACACGGTCTGACAACACTTTTGTTTGACTTTCATATTGCTCTGCTTAGTCGTCAGCGGAACACATAGGAATTTCATCGCTCATTTTTCAAGAAACTGCAAGGAACAACGAATAATTCTGAAGAATAGTGTGCTATGTTTTTTATGAATGAATACTGCATAGGTCCTACAGTGATTTGTAATTACCCCTTGATGAAGTGCGGAATTTTCCTTCAATTGCCAGTGCACTAGTCCTCTATTAAGAGATTCGCATATGGAAACAAAGCAACAACTGCGACACCATCGAGATCCTGAACATCGCTTTTGAAATTTGAGCATAATGGCGTTCGGTCTTTCTGCTCACCTTGCACGAATGTTATTGATTATTCACACATTTACTAGAATATTTTTAGAAGGTGTGTGGTGTTTCAGGCCACTAATTAACAGTTTGCTCGCCGTGAGAACGCAGACAAAAACTATTAATCTAAAGTCATCTAACGCTTAAGGTTCACTCATGAACGATACAAGCTTAAAAACAAATTAAACGGGAGAAAGTCTATGACGAAGTTTGCCACAAAAGTATCTTTGGTTGTTTGGTTGCTTATATCTCATGAAACTCTCAGATTAGCTAATTTTATGTACGTTCAATACAGGCACAATTATCTTGTACGTTTTTTTTAATGTTACAGTAGTTCTTAACGGAATTGCTTAGCAGATACAAAGAGCAACACGGCAATATGTATCATGCCACAAATTCAAGAAGAACACTCAAGCTTCCCTCTCTTGAATTATCCGTTTCTTACCTCAAGCTTGCGTCCTTGGGGAATTACATTCATCTTGTATTTTTATTCATTCCACAAATTATTCAGTAGCTTAACTCGTGCAGCACTTAATCGCATTACAGCATCTCGGTGTAGGTTCTTTACGGTGCTACAATGAGATACAAAAAGCAGGGGCCTCAATGAGCACTAATTGAAATGAGTAACTGAAGCTGGACTTTTTGAAAGAGTCAAGTGCTCTCGGCTCGCTGCTCTGCCGCCGCCAGAGCACCGGCTGCTATCGGGAATCAATGGAGGAGCCCCACTGAATTCCTGATGGTCATATAGAGGGCGAGGCGCGCACTGATGCGAAATACGTACTTATGAAACAACACCGCGATGCTCGAGGATACCTACATCAATAGAAGGAATTGTGACTGTTTGAAAGAAATACAATTTCTTAGCAATGCCCAACTTTGGATTGCAATGTACCTAAAATCAATCGCATCTAATTGAGCCTGGCATCACATCGCTGTGTATGTTAGGAAGACTGGCACAGGTGACGCAGGATTACTGTATTGAAATGAGATTTTATCGATTGCTCATGCTAAAAACCGTCAATTCTAGCAAAATGCTGCAGCCTCTTCAGTTCAACTAGGAACTCGCAGCACCCTAGGGATGTGCTGTATAAAATTCTTCGAATGCTGTTCTGTACCTGCATTATTCGGTACCCACATTCTTGGAGTGCTGTTGTGTACCTGCATTATTCGTTACCCACATTCTTGGAGTGCTGTTGTGTACCTGCATTATTCGGCACCCACATTCTTGGAGTGCTGTTGTGTACCTGCATTATTCGGTACCACATTCTTGGAGTGCTGTTGTGTACCTGCATTAATCGGTACCCACATTCTTGGAGTGTTACCTAGCTATGCTGCGGGTTTTGTTGTTGTCAGTATTGTTATCAGTTTCTGTTTGCATTACTATTTCTGTCGTTGTATTTGTCGCTATCTCTGTTACTGTCTATATTGCTGATATTTCTGTGCTGTCGCATTGCTGTGTTGGTTGCGTTCTGCAGCAGCCGCAACAGCAGCAGCAGTAGCAGCAGCAGGAGCTGCAGCAGGAGCTGCAGCAGGAGCTGCAGCAGGAGCTGCAGCAAGAGCCGCAGCAAGAGCCGCAGCAAGAGCCGCAGCAAGAGCCGCAGCAGGAGCCGCAGCAGCAACACAACCTAGCATCACGTTGCGGGCCCGCAGCAGCAGTTTGACCATCTGTTACAGCTCCGCCAGCCTCTCTCGTCCAACACTCCTTTGTGCTAGCGGCTTGCATGCAATAATAAGTGCGTTTAATTCCAGTCTCACCTAAAGCTACCGTTCTGGCCGTAATTCTTTGCGTAATCGCACATCGTTCAATAGAAAGGAATTTAGTTTCGTTTCTAATTTAAAATGAAATAAACATATTTGTATGAATTTACGAAAAGAAGCAAGTCATGTTTATAACTACAACTTCTACTACATTACCAATTTCTGTTTTTATTTAACTTCGCGTTCCTGCGATAACTCCTGGTCCACCGCCCACACCTTGTCTATTCACACCTCCTGGTCCACCGCCCACACCTTGTCTATTTACACCTCCTGGTCCACCGCCCACACCTTGTCCATTTACAGCTCCTGGTCCACCGTTGCACCTCCACAACGCCGCCACTCATCAGCCGCTGCTGCAGCTCAGCCCTGCGTCCCTCATTCGTCGCTGCCTCGAGACCTCTTCTGTCTTGCCATGCTTCTCTTCGCCGTAAATCTTGGCTATGACCTCCTTACACGTACGTCTTTTTCCCATGCTAGAGCCCCGTAAATCTTCACGAGAATGTCACAGCTCGAAACTTTTCCAAAGAGTCTTCGGAGTGAGGCAATGACCATCGGTTTTTGTGGGTTCATCGGTTTCTGATAAATATTCGTTGACCGCTGCAGGTCGTTCTGTTCGCTAGTATGCCAATAGAAGGTTAAAACTTTCTGACTGATATTTTAGAGGTAAAACTTAATTTAACTCCGACTCTTTCCCGTTAAGAGATTCCAGCGAAGACATGACGTTCTATATTCAGCTCAACATCAACCCACACAGCGTCTCGATTAAAATGTGATGAGAACGAAATTTTACCTTAATTTATTAGAGGTTTTGGAGTGAAATTAGGCAAACAAATGGAAATCGGTTGATATTCATTCGATTTTTATTATGTGGTTTCCTCGAAGTGAATCAACACAAATCCGAACGTTTCATCTCTTCCCAAAAATTTATTTTTATTGTAGCAATTCAGTACAAACTATCCAGAGGCCTATAATTTCATATGAAAAATTGATTTTAGAAATTCTTATTACCATTCTTACAATTTGTTTAAATTTAGTAGCATTCAAGTCTCCATTTTTTTTAGCGTAATTAGTTGGTAAAAGTCGTTGCTTGAGCGAACATTGGGATCGATAAGTCTTCCAGGTACTTTTTCAATCAGAAGAGAAACGTACTCGGAGTCTACTCACTTAGTCATATTTATGGCCCATGGTACCATAGAGGTACGAATCACTTAACGTCTGTTGTAGTACAGACGAGAATCAGAAGCACTTACGGCCCATCGCACAAAAAGGGTGCAAATCATTCACGGTTGGGTATACCACGTGGGTTAGAAGTATTTATGTTCTATCACATCATGCGGGTTAAGAACCATTTAGGGTAATCGTTTTAAAAGAGCAATAAGCACTCGTGGTCCTAATACAGGCTGGCACAGAAAAGCGAGAGCTTTTAAAATGAGTAGTGGCGGCCATATATAATACATCCACCTACAGGACGTGAGTTTCAAAAATTGATCATTTGGATTAATGTCTCTTAAAAGGCAAGCTATAGTAGTTCAATTGCCGTCAATCATTTTTTTGTTAAATTTAACTATTTGTTGGGTTTTTCAAAAGTTTCCGTTTTTCCGTGCGACCCTACGTGCAGGGTAGACGTATTTTATGGCCATGTCCTAGGGTCAGGCGCCAGGGTACACTCGACCCTCTGTGCTCCCTACGTCACGACTCATCTGGAATCTCTTTAAAGAATGAGCAATTTTCCATCAAGGAAGGTTGAAATTAACGTAAGAACTTTGGAGTCAGTACGCTTTAAATTATCATTTTTTCATTGGCATGAAATGATTGTTCTTCTATTTAAATTCAGCAAAACTGAAGAAAAAATAACGCGCAGCAGCATTTTTTGCAAATGAAGTCTAATTTGAAGGACCCTTTTGGGGAGCGAAGACCATGCTGTAATTTAATATTTATCTGGTAGCATATGAATTGACCTTATTTAATAACTTCCCTGTTAGTATTATGAGTTTCATTCAAAATAAAAATCAACGACAGTAAAAAAGTACTGAATTGTGATTAAGTAAACTCTATCCATATAAAGTTCAAGAAGCACTCGCTGCAACAATTTCTTGCAATATTTCAAATTAACAACAAATAAACGACAAATTTAGAAGGACTTGCAGCTAAGAAATGTTCGACACAGAGCGCTGTGTCGAGCGGAGAAAGTGTTCTTCCCCTCTCTTTGGGTCTCCGTTGGGGGAGTCGTGCACGGTTGTGCGTCATGGAAGGCTTGACTTTAGAGAAGACGAAGCATGTTTGCATTACGGAAATGTTGTGGTTGACTTTGGAGAAGACGGAGTATGTTTGCATTACGGAAATGTTGTGGTTGACTTTGGAGAAGACGGAGCATGTTTGCGTTATGGAAATGTGCCGATTGCCAACTTGAATAACAAGGCACCGTTTTAGCATAAAATTTTAATATTAATAAAAAGTGTAATTGAACTTGGCGACTAAGTAGACTATTTAAACCAGATTTCATAAAGATGTAGGAGACTCTTTTCGTTTCTCATCAAATGAAGAAAGTGAAAGCAAAAGCCATATTTGAGCGCAAAAAATTGAAATTTTGCAAAAATCTCTCCTTTATTAAGGGGACCGTCTCGCGAAAAATGGGTTTTGAATG
>VOMN01059622.1:0-13685 GCA_014899125.1 Orchestia grillus | reverse complement strand
CAGGCTCACCTTACTCCGGGATGACCGCACTCAGACACGAACTGGAGGTATCTGTGGGCGAAGACGACTCTGACGCGGGGAGCAAAGAAGGACGAGAAGCCGGTCCTGAGAGCCTCGGCGGCCGCGACGAAATTGGGGGGCGAGCAGGCCATGGCTTGCTCCACCAGAGCCCACAACACCATCTCCAGGCTCTGGTGGTCTCCTTCACAGGGCTTCGTTTCCTTGTTGATGTGCTCATCGATTACAGATTTGAGGAGCTCGACTGCTTTCGCACTATTCTGCCTGAACAACGTCAAGAAGCGTGTGTACTTGACAAGTAAGTTCGCGTAAGACAGCGGTAGGTCTTGGTCTTTGCTTTTGAAAATTTCGAGACTTGAATTGAAAAGTTTCTCAGCCGTCTCCAGATCGCCACGACGTCGCTCCACAGCGATGGCTTGCAAGTGAGGTTCCAGTGCCTCAGGAAGGCGTGACTGGATGTTTGACAGCAGCTCCAAGGCGAAGCTAACATTACCTGCCAATGCGTACGGTGAACAATTCAGCAACACACACAGCTAAATAGTTTCATTAAAGAAAAATTATCCAATAACTAGTGTAGGAACAAATCGAGATAAGGAAGTCACAACAACAGTTATTATAAATTGTTTGAAAAAACGTACCCAGAAACGTACCACGTACACAGAAATATGAATATTTCATCATGGACACAATATGAATGATCACATTTCTGGTTGAAATGGAGTTATTTTCAACTCGTGCTTTTGGAATACCATTAGAAAAATCGGTGTTCGTCAGCATTGAAGTGTCTATGTACAAATGTTGAACAAAAAACGTGGTATGCACCTAGGTTAATAAACAAGGGCATNATTCATTGCCAACAGTGGCAAATAAACAGAGGTATGCAGACAATTTATTTTACTTCAGTATCCTAGAAGAAAACATGAAACCATTTTAAGCAATTCATAAAGTCATTTGTTATAATTAACCCCAGCATCCTTCAACACGCTCGCCCTAGCGCTCACCACATTTGTACGATCCCTCACAGCATTCAGTGCTGCTCTAATAACTTATGGATTGTAATTTAATGCACGAAACTTTAACGCACATTAAATGAGGAACATTCCAATATTCCTAGTTATTAAAATACGAACAAATCTCGAACGAGAGCTGTCATACCCTTGTTCATCATGCTCGATACACTGCACTTTTTTGTGTAATATTTGTACATGCCTCTACCGATTCTTACGAACATCTATTCTCAAGTATTGTGCTGAGATGTGATTTGAAATATCCCACCTTACCCAGGATGTAAGAGCTGTAAAAAAAGGGAGATACATCTTTCTAACACCCTGTGTACCTCCACTTCGCAACGTCAGCCCAGTTGACGCCTGAGAGCTTTACACTGATCACTCGGCAGTACTGCTAATGACCACTCTATATCGTCAAAACCCTTCAGCACCAATCATATGATGGCCTCTCTTTGGGCCTGCCTCTTTCCTCAGACAGTAACAGAACAATGACATTCCAAACATCACAACTGGTATCACACAACGTAATATGTCCCTACAACTATCCCAGACGATGACTATCTTCATTCAGTGAAATGCTCCGTGTTTTAGAGAAGCGACCACAACGCATACAAGCATTTCCTATCCTCAAATCCGAGAGAATAGAAAAGAAGGAAATCAACCGCCACCAGACGACCAGAGCAGCCAGCATGCAACTCACCAGCCTCTTCTTCGAAAGTCGCCCAGCTGAGGTGCGGCTTCAGCTTGTCCCTGAGGTGGATGGTGCAAGCGCGTTTGTACACACCACGCAGCTCCTCGGCGGTCACGCTCTCCAGGCCTTCCAGGTAGTGGAGGTACTGCCCATATCACACCATTATGCACCATAACTTTATTATACATCATACATCAACCCATTTCACAACATATCTTTATAATACGCCTTATTTTCAATATGTAAGTCACACATCATACTTCCATCATTTATCATACCGTCCAATTGATGTACTGCAAATATCGCTATTAGTTTAGCAAACACACCAATATGACATGAAAATTGGTTGTTCAAAGACCTGATCAAAAATAATTTATGCAGCAGCGCAAAACATCTACGCTGTTCTAATATTCATGCGACCAGTTTTTGGGAAGACCGGCGGCAAAATCCAAACAAGTCTCACAACAACGAAGTGGAATTTGAGACGCTGCATTTGGTCTCAGAAATACTGAGACAGGCAAAGAGCCGAGCGAGGTGAAACGGTCACCCAAATTCCTGCTATGAAGCAGAAATGTCTTGCACATCACAAATAATTTATACTCATAGCCAATTTAATTAAATTTGTTTAACGCGAATGCTAGATAGGTTCATTCCTCATTGAGGAAATTAGTCGTAGATTACAAATGATACTCTTCTATTATGAAATGTCACGAATAAACTCCATAAATCCCCAATCAGGAAAATTTGAAGGGCATCAACAATACACCTCCATCTCCCATGAAGGTTAATTTATCATTACTATACTCCAACTTTTACCACCGCAGTCCCCTTAGACATCTAAGCACTAAAGCTCAGTTGATACAGATAAATGCACAAAGTTTAAAGCTCACCCTCATCCAAAACTCCTCGTAGAGAGCAGCAGCAATGAGGCACCGCTCGTAGAGCACCCTGACGCGTTTCTCGTTGCCTTGCTTCATCTCAAAATGGAGGTAGTCCCTCCACGCCTGCAGCTGGGATCTCTCTAAAGGCTTCACGTGGAAGTAAGGCCTCTTGATGGCGTCCTCGTAGCTGTAGCGCTTCTTGACCTCCTCGCTGCTCTTCTCGTGCAGCTCCTCGCGAGCCTTGATGATCAGCTGCTGCAGGTTCCTGTTCTCTTCCTCCTACCAAGTATAAAAGTAAATTAATTACCAAAACTTATAGAAAATAAAGAATTCTCTAGACATATTTCAGCTCATTCAAGAATGTTAGCATCAAGAGACCACTAACCTAATTCATTACAATCAAGTTTCACAAATTTGATATCCAACGTATCGACACCCCAGCCGTGTATTTTAACTAACTGAACCGACGTAAAATCAAAGTTAACTCGGGAGAGAAACTGCAGAGGTGCAAGAACGTTCACGACGATACAAAAAGATATTTAAAAAAAATTCTGAGTAAAAGCGCAGAGAAATCAAACGTAAGATGAACGACGAGGCCCCAAAGAACACACTGCAAAGCACCGTACATTGGCAGGAGACTCTGTGGAGATGGTGCTGTCGTCGACGTCTCCCAGGGCGGTGCCGTCGTCCTCAACACCAGGAGGCGCGTCAGCATCGTCAGATATTATCCCCGAGTCCCCCGCCTCGGCAGGTTTGTCAGCAGAAGCGCGAAGTCCTCGCTTCAGTGTGCGGTATTCTTCTGCCGAAACTACCTCGTTCGCAGGGTGCTTCCTCACGTGATCTTGGAACCTAAAACAAAATGAAACGACTTTTCTATGAGAAAATAATTGCGGGCAGTACCTGGATTATGAATGATAGTCAATACCATATGGGAGAAAGCTCACCGACTCGTATGTCACATTGAGAACTTTGATAACTACCTGTATCAAAACTTATTCGAATATCACTGTACAGAAGTAGTAATGGTGGTGGTAGAGATTGCAGCGCTTTAGCGACCCAGACTGTCACACCAAAAAAGAAGAGACGATTTAGTATGGAGAAAAGGAAACAGAATTTATGCACGAAGTGTGTTCCAACACTGTACCTCTGCCCCTAGAAACAGCAAGTTAAGAAGGGCTAACAGACAAGAGATGGCAAGAGGTGTGAAATTCAAAGTAGAATGAACACGAGACTAATGCTCCGAAGGCTTATCTATAGTTGGAGTAACCTAACAGTGCCCATTTGGAGACACGAGTTCCTAAAGCATATGATGGACTAACACAACTCTATTGCCTACCCCATGCCCCTAAAGGAGAGCACTTAAAGGAAGAAATGAAGCAAATTATGAATAAAACAATGGTCATCTAAGCTTTCCAAATTTTATTATACTACACTGTTCAAAAGCCTCTACCCACAGATGCAACAGAGCGGTGACCTGAGAACGTTCACACGATGGAAATTACCAATAAAAAAATCTAACAAACTAAAGGAGCAGGAGCAGCACCAGCATCACTATTTCTCGTATCAGTGACACTTTGAATATCGATCACACAGAACTGTAGCAAACATTTATGATCCAAAAGAAGCGTCTACCATCACAACACACATGAATTACAGAGCGTGTCCAGTTTCGTAAAATTACCCATCCTAGAAAATGCGCTAGCTAAGAACAAGAAAATGAGGGCTCGAAAAACAGGAGCCAGAACTGACTTGGTCCAGTGAGAGAGGTACTTGGAGACTGGCGTGGACAGGAGGCGGTCGTAGATGGCGGTCACCCTGAGCCAGCGCTTGTTGTTGCTCTCCCAGGTGATGAAGGCATCCCACATCTTGTCCGACCTGCCAAAGCAGTTGTATCAATAGGTTCAGGGCGTGTTCAATACAGAGGCCAGAAATCCGAATTTTTAATACCTACTATATTAAAACTAAAATCTGGATTCTTCTCAACCATACTCGAATATTTACACAAAAATATAATGGCGAAGTTTAAAATGAATGCGAGCCCACATCAAAGTATTAATGCACACGCCGTACTCAATTGCACGACCTCTCTGATAGTTGCGCAAAAAATTCACACTTCATAGACACAGTCACTTCATCTAAGGCTGTGTTTATGGATGCAATTCCCTCAATAGGCTACTGTTCACCCTCCTGAACCTCACCTGAACTCCACACCGCAGGCTTCCACAGCTCTCTCGAACTGCTGCCTCACGAAGTGCTCATCATGAGGTTCTGTGTAGTTGTGAGTGACGAAGTCAAGGTAGTGCACCCAGAGGTCCACGCTGAGAGGGATGGCGGCAAGGCCTTGCTCGAAGACCTGGCAGTCGCAAGAGGGACGGCACAGCAGCATGGTGGGCAGCAGCGCAGATCACCCGCAACCCATTGCAGTTGGGACAAGTTCACAAGTGACAAGAGCGAATCCAGCCACCAGAGACGACGTAGCGTGACACGACCACGTGGAATGATGACAGCGGAGACGGGGAATGATGACACAGCGGAGACGGGGAGGGAACCAATAGACGGAAGGTGAGTGACATTAAAAGGAAACCGCTTTCAGTTAGTAGATAACCACCCAATGCATGGGTGACTTCTCGTACGTAGAGAAAGAGTCTCTGCTGCTGGCAGTCAAGAGATTCAAATTGTCATGGGAAAATAAAAAGCAAAAAGAGACAAAAACATCATGTAGAGCTAGAGTATGGTCAACGCAGTAAGACATTTTTTTAGCAGATAATTATTAGCAGATCCCCAAAGCCCTCAAAAAAGAACGATGCTGAGCAAGTCTGCACTGAAGACAGTGAACCACATGGCATCCAAACCAACAAATGCCCTCAACACTTTATCTCTACAAGTTAAAGTTGAATACATCCCAAAAGATGAAACTGAAGGTAAAAGTGTTATAGAGAACATCAAACAATTCAGGGCAGAAATGGCTTCACCATCGTTCTTAAATGAGACACGAACATGAGGACCTGAGAAAAGACAATTGAGTAGAGGCAATTCTGGGACGCAGATACCTACTGCAAAGGAGCGACAGCTCACTCAGAGTAGCAATGAGGCAGCAGGCGCAAGAAGACAGAAGAGGCTTGAACGAGTCAGTGCAGTCCAATCCTTGCACGGAGACCTTTAGAGATGCGGCGGTTGCGCTGTCCACCGTACGTACGCATACCTCTACCTAACAATTGCATCCTAGCTGTAAAGGTCCCACAGTCTCAACACTGCAGGCATGGTCCTAAGCCTGTCAACTAATTACACCTGCCAGAAATCTTCCCAGGAATAATGGCACCTCGTCTCACAGCCTGAGTATGTCAAACCTCTTGAAAAGATCACCACAGCTTCTTGCACCATATAGAACAATATGATCACGCCTCATTAATAACAACGATAATGTCAAACATATAGCACAGCATTAGGGAAGAAACTCATGGGCATTGTCTTCATAGCGATGCATACAAACTTTTGTTAGCTCGTCGGAGATATACCGTGTTTATCAATCTAGCCCTGTAAGGGAATTATACTTTCCGTTAATAGGCTGGATTGGATTATAGCATTGACAACCCATTATGTAGCAGATCCCGATTACTATGCAACAAAAATACGACTGGCAAATTTATTTATAATTGTTCAATTTGTTCAAAATAAAGTGTATTCCGTCTTTCAAATGACATGGAGTTAATATAACGCAGATACTTAAAGGCACTTACAGCTAAATACCTTAGCACCTGTCATCAGATATTCCAAAAGAAGAATGTGATGCTAGATGCCTCAAGTGTTACCTGCATTGTGCTCTCTTTGGTGCCCTTCCTCTTCTCCAGGTCAGCAAATTTCTTCCAGTAGCCATAGCAGTAAGGGTATCGGGCAAAGAAGGCCGAGTAAGATTGCCGGCCCGACTCCAGCTCACTCTGTCAACGACCACAATTCTCATGATAACAAACCCATTTGGACGATCACCTATTTGTAGGGAAAATGAGCGCAGATGACAAAATGGTCATAAAATGAACAAAAATTTCTGCTAAATCACAGGTAGGGTCAAACGGGTGACAGTAGCACTTCAAATTTATAAACATGTGTAGTATAACAGGCTTGAGAATAGGTTCATGTCGCAACCACCATTAGGGCATTCTTATAACAATGTTGATGCAAATAATACTCAATGATAAGATTTGAACAACAAACCACCAAGTTAATGAGAAGATCAAGTAATTTCACCTCGACACAGTCGCCTCAGCCTTCCTTTGCATTATTTCTTGCAAAGATCGAGCCAATTAAATCCTGCGGAATCAGTCGCAATGGTTAGGAAATTGTTGAACACAACTCATTTTTAAGTCAATCGAAATTTTTCAGCAAATTCTTCCACGAAGGAAGTGAAATAAACAAGACCATTCCTCGTAAAATATTCAACACCTTTACACGATTAAAGCCCATCTCCTGTGATAGGAAACTCAGAATATACAACAAATCAATAGCATCAGTACATAGGAACTCGTTAAAAGTTTACCAAAGCTAAAAGCTACACAGAATTAGAATAAAACGAATAAAATATATGATATACATAGTTTTAAAACAACAAAACAGACAAACATAATTTATGAAACACAGTGGGAATTGTAACCTCATTAACCTGTAAACTCAAGAGCAAATATTTGGAAGTGATTGAAGTTTCAATCGGCTAGAGCAAGCCTCTCAAGTCATGAACCAGAGAACACTGACCTGCTGATCCACGTACTGCAGCAAGTTGGTCCAAGCCTGAAAATCTTTTGGGTTCTCTGTTGCAGCAGTCCAGAGCTTGGCAAACTCGTCCAACTTACGCTGCTTGGCAGCTCGCTGCTTTTCCTCTTCATCATCTTCAGATAACTTGACGCTGTCCCCCTGAGCCTCTCCCTTGGAGGGCGAGGGCCTCTTCACGCCCACAACAACAGCCGCACTGCTCTCCGTGTCAGCTCTCTTGCAATTCTGGTGACTATCGAGAGAGTGCTGCTGCTCCTCACCCCCTGACATGGCCTCCTCCATTGACACTTCTGATATGTCGGTCTCTGGAGCACAGCCGTTTGTGGTGTTCTGTAAAAACAGTGAAAATCAGGCTTCAATCGAGTTCAAGTATCTGATCTAGGTACGATGTACTTCTTCAAAGCAACAACAAAACTTTAACTATAAGAGTAAATTAGATAACTAGGCAGTTGAAAGCCCCCCAACCCACATGAAATGCGATCCAAAAAGAGAGCAAAAAGAAGGAACCATTTAGCATGAGCTTTAGAAAACGTGGAATCTATGCACAGGTGCGTTCCAATAATGGATTCCTCACGCATAAATAAACAAATTAAAAAGGAAGAGAAAGAAAAGACAGTAAAGAAGGTATGATAATTGAAAGAAGCAAAGTGGGCACCGAAGGATTACCTGTAGCTGAGGTAACAAAGACTACAACCACAGTTGACAAAACAGCAAACCTGAAACTTTCAATGGCAAAGCCCCTTGCCCCCCCCCTGTTTGTTACAAACGGAGATGCAAATCTCAGGGCCTAGGAAAAGTGAGCCCAAAGTAAGCCTTCTGAAATCAATTTGTAGAATTATATCCAGGCACCTAAAGTGCATTAGTATCGTTGAGATGGCAGTCATATAGAAAATAATCTTAGTTTTTCTTCATGAATAAATAACTTAAGTTATGTAATGGAGGTACAAATTTATATGGCACTATAATGTTACTGAGAGACCTAGCAGTATAAATAGGCTCACACGCATGCTGGTAATACTATGCACAGCTGAGAAACATAACAATTCCCTCACTGCACAGTCGAGGAACATATGTAACCTCGAGCATGACATGCAAGAAGTAAAGTGTCAGGAATGCAAGCAAATTTCGCTTCATTGCAAGACATTGACTATAAGTTTGAAGACATAATTTAGAAGACTGAATTTAGATTGTGTAGTACAACTCTGGTCCCCTACCCTAGGACGCAACATCAATAAAATGGAGTCAAGTCAGCACAGAGTAACAAAAATTATTCTTGATCTCTAGAACCTCAGTTACAAACGTTTCCATTGGCGAACTTATCTTGCCTAATACTTTGACCACGGTTCTCCACGCAGGAAATATTTCATGTCGACGAAACTTTCTGCTTTAAATTAAAAATTGAAAGATTTTGCTGTCACAATTTTGGCTATCCTATTCATTTTCTCCTAATCTAAACTAGCTTATTAGAGTAATGAACACAAATTTTATGCAACATAAAAATTTGTATTCATATATGTTCATGCTTTAATTACGTAGGTTAAGTTAGATGATCGCGCGCACCAATATAGCGCGCACGTCGCAGTCACAGTGTTCAACAAACAAGTCAGCTAATCACAACTTTTGGATATCTTAAACACCAGATGTGCTCTTTGAAAGAGACAACGTTTGCACGAGAAATAACATCGATAAACTAATAAGAAAATCCTTCTGATCAATACAAGCCCTAAATTTCTTTATAATCGACATTCCTAGAATTAGGAACTAACTACCAGAATGCATGGTCTTTGCTGGCATGGTGAACCAGTTCAAAATCGTTCAGACAAATATGTACTGGAATGGAATCCCCAGTATTTTAAAGTATCGATTCGATGTAGCTATATAAAAATAACTGGTGATGTTAAAAAGAGTGAGGTACATGATGCATTTAGAGATTTGTACAATGTCTGCTTTCTTATGTTTGTAGTAATAGAACGAAAAGCAACGCTCCAATAACTAGGACTATGTCACACTAAAAGAGAAGGGACCATTCAATATGGACTGTAAAGAATAGGGAATCTAATCTGCGCACAGGGTATGTTCCTACATAGGATTCTTTGTGAATAGAAAAAGCATGTCATGAATGATGAAGAAGAAATGAGGAAGGAGAATAAACTGAAAATTGAAAGAAGCTACATGGGCACAAAAGATAGAAGTCCTGAAGGCCAATCTGCAGTTGAGGTACCCAAACAGTGCCTCCCAGGAGTCGCCAGTCTTTACAGCCTATGATAGACAAACTTAATTACATTGCCTATCCCATATCCTCTAAGGGGTGTCTCATGTTAAAAAGAACATTCTGACGCCTATGCAAGAAAATACACGAGTGTGATTGTTTATTTTGGGATATCTTTTCCCTATGCAAAAGTGGACAAAACAGTGGTAGTGCTCCTTTTTAATTATTCTTTCGATTTGTCCTTCCCTCTTATTCTATGTCTAGTCATTTGCCAGCAAGTGATTGGTGTCTGACAGCATGGGACTGGGTACAAACCCAAGAATAGGCCACTTGGCTTGTTCCTGTTGCCATACATTGGTTCTACTCTGAGCATGTACCTCATCTACACCAGTTTTTATGAACATAACCAACACTGAAGCAAGAAATGCAAACTGGCAATTGGAAACATGTTCAAGACAATTTGTAAATAACAACTTTTAGGACAAAATTATTTTCATGGCATGTATCCACCATTATACATAAGATGAATGAAGTATGTATGCTGAGTTAGTATTTAGGTATCTACCGAGTATGTATTGAGCTAGCCTTTGCAAATGAAACATTTTGAAACAATAGGCATTTTTGGAAATTTTACCACAAAATAAAATTTATGGCATCCCATGTTAGATGTTGCACACATCAATGATAAACATCCAGAGCTGATTGACAGAATGCATACATAGAAAAGGTTACCATCTACAAAATATATTTTTCAAACATTGATAATTTTAATTTTAATTTCTTAATAGGCAACACGTATAAGTTCAATTGCTGTAAATGATATATTGCTTGTTTATCCAATTTTCTAATAGGTGTTTAAAAGTTCCTGTCTTTCTGTGTTATTGTGCATTAAGATATAGACGTGCATCTATGATAAATAAGTATATTCCAAATATAATCAAACAAAAATCCATATTAGAACAAACATCCCACAATAAGCAATGGAAAATTGCTCACCAGCCAACTTTGAGCGTTCACAACAGGTTCAGGAGCAGCCACTGGCTGAGGGACATCATCTCCAGCAGGAGCCGGCACTGCTGCCGAGGCTGCAGCTTTCTTAGCCTGCAGCTCTAGCTCCTGCTGACGCAACTGACTCTGCAGCTCCAGTTCCTGTTGCTGCAGCTGTTTCTCAAAGGAATCCACAGAGTTCGCATCTCCCTCACTGCCAAACTGCATGTCTTCTGCATTTGTGCTTGGTGACTCTGCCATCACCACAAATTATCTGCACAAGCAGAAATTAGTTAAGCTCAGTATCCCCACACATCATGCTAACTCTAAAAGTAAAAATCAAATTATCCAAGAATTTTCTGTCTGTGAAATGAAATCTTTTACATTGTAATAGAAAACTATATAGATATTAGTAATGGGTCAATTACTTGGCAGTTATACCAGAAACCAGCATTAGCATGCAATAAAAATTGCAGATAGCTAGTCTGATTATGCTTGAAAATACCAATAATAAGAACACAAATAACACTAATTTTGTATTAGCAAATACAAGAAATTGAAGCTTCCTATTGCCCTTTTATAATCACATACATATATTTTAATAAATTTCTTAATATTAAAGAAAACTTTCTGTGAACATTTATGTGCTATGCTATACATTGTGTTAATCATAAAATGAAACCCAAACTAAAAATAATGTAATTCAAAAATTATTTGCTCCATTTTTGGTTTGTTTCAACTATATTTTTCATTAAAATTTGTCAACAAATGCTGTACATTTTGATAAAATATCTTCAAAAATCTGCACCAGTAACTACTCTACTGAAGGCTGTCAGAAACGTGTTTGCACAGGAAAGCAAACAATAAAATATACATGCCACAATTTGACTTCATTTTGAGCTTTAGAAAAAAAGTCCTCACTAATACTATGTAGTAAATAATTTTATTAAAAACATTGTTAACAAGTTTCAAGCTTGAATTCCTTTCACATGCTTGTCCATTTCTGCCAACGCAGTTTTGAGCTCTTGATTGTATTGATGGGAAACCACTTGTTTGATTAGCTGTTCATCATTTTGTAGTACATTGAATTTGTCAGTTATTCTTTGTTTTAAGTTTTCAGTGTTTTGAGGAAGACTAGAATATACTTTCATCAGAGTACCCTAATAAGAAATAATCAACTGTTAGATCAGGTGATCTTAGAGGTCAATCAATTTCTGAATTTAATGCAACTATGCAGTTATTATTCCATTTCCTTACAGTTTATAGTTGGCTATACCATTTACATACAGCAATAAATATTTTCAGAGACCAATCATCAATAGGCAGTTGAGAAATTATTTAAAAATAGAACTTTTTATAGTGTAGCTCTCTTTGCTTTACTTTATCTCAAAACTTTTCTTCTTGTAATTTAAAATTGTTGGGCTATAATATACAGTTACATAAGACTAAACACAGTATCAGTTGAAAGCTTTGGCTGTAGAATTAAGACAGAAATGGTAAAAGATTGGTGTCTCATTAGGCAGCATTTCACATTGATGTGTGTCTAAACATAGAAAGCATAACTCAATCACAAAATATTAGAGTGCCTTGCTTAAAATATTTTAAATTAGAATTAATTACTTGTTAACACACACCCCCTCATCATCACCCACTACACCTTTCCCTACCCCTCCCCCCCCTCTTAATGAATGCATAACATCTTCCTTGGATCCTAAATAGTGAAGCATAATCTTAGGCTTGCAAAAAGTGAGCCCAATGCTAATGATCTCTGAAACTACACATAGATGATTAGAAATTAAAATTGCATAGTAAATAAATTCTTAAATATTATAATAAATTCACTTTCCTATCCATAGAGATCAATTCAAAATCGCCAAATCAGATACAACTCTTTTCCTAAACCTATTCTACAAAACTTTATGTACATATCTTTAGCAACATATTACCATTAGATTTACCATTATTATTGGTTAAATTTTGCGTTAACACACAAAAGAGAATTTCTGTCAACATGTGGTTTCATGTATTCTAAAACTGAAATTAACAAAAAGTTAATTAGGTTAAATAAACTTATATTAAGATAATTCGTATTATGGAAAAATAGAAGAGCAATCGTAACCGACATCAGCTACTGTCATCATTAAAAATTTAATAATTTACACAGTTTCATATTCGTAATGAATAAGTAAAAGTGAACTAAACAGGTCACACGCAATAACTTTCCGTTTTAGGGGTTTTAATGAATAATTCAGCAGTATTGAAGTTCGATACTTGAATATCAACAGTTTGCAGCAAACACCGGTTTCTCGTACTTTCTGAATAATTTTAAATTCACCACGCAAATGCTAATCCTTACCTTATCAACACGCTCCGATGGCAACAGTTACTCTCAACCAAATATTCTTTCACCTCTTTCGTTCTAAACGCAAAAATGGCGACTGACGTATAAAACCTCATGCAGAGAAGTTTACCCTACGTACTTAGATTTACCCCATAAAAATGGGGAATAAGACATTATTAATAGCTTTTAATTTTATTTATTGAATTGAATTCAATATTTAAAAGACTATTTTGAACAATAGGTCATTTATTTACAAGCAACAAAATTCATATTTGATATTCATGCACTAGACCTTCTAGTGATGATGCTAAATGGTCTCTTTTTCTCTTTGCTTTCTTTGGATGACATTTCATATGGATCAAGAGCTTTAAACGAACTAATTTAAACAATTTATTACCACAAGAGTTACTTGAATTAAAATTACAGATACTGATTTCTTGAACAATTACAATAGACCATTGTAACTCAAGCTACTTGTGGGTACGAATAAGTTATATATATATATATATATATATAATCTAATGCATCCAAAAGTTATTTGAATTAAAATTACAGACACTGATTTCTTGAACAATTACAATCTACTTGTGGGACCGAATATGGTATATGTGTATATATATACAGAGTATATATATATACTGTATATATATATATATATACAGAGCTGGGCAGTGCTACTTTGTAATGTAGCGGCCGCTACATTACAAAGTAGCGCTGCCCACCTCTGCCTATAGTATTCCTACGGGCAGAGCTACTTTGAAATGTAGCGGCCGCTACATTTCAAAGTAGC
>VOMN01059613.1:33583-75518 GCA_014899125.1 Orchestia grillus | reverse complement strand
CAGAACTCAACACCCTCACAGAACTCAACACCCTCACAGAACATCCCAGACGCCTGAGCTCCCTTCAACACAGACACGAGCACAATTGCACTTCAGCTGCCACGCACAGCACACTTCAATAAGAGCTCTTTAGCGCCGTAATCTGGGCTCGGCGTGATCGATACCAGGGCACCCGCACGCAGCCTCACCAGACGCGCTGGAGACGCGCCCGTCCGTCTCCCCTGAGGTGTTGGTGCGTCGCGCTGGTGAACGCTTATTTGGAGGTAGGGTGAAGGCCTTACGCCAGCCTACGGGATAATTATTATACCTGAACGTGTGCGAATACAGAGCAGCTCTATTGATACTGGGATTACTAAAAAAAAAGCAATCTATGCGTGCGACTTTGAATGTTTTATTTTCAGCAACTGTAGAGGGAATATATTGGCAGACAAACAACTAATGGAAAGAATGTTTTTGCTATTTGTGGAAAAGTTTGCATCTTCGGAGAAGCATTTTATGTAAGAACGATTGCGAAATTTAAACACTGCTAACAAAATTTCCATGAAAAGTCAAAAGAGTTCACATTGCATCAAAGAACTGTGCCTCAATATTTCGAATAAGAAAACAAGAATTTCATACTTGGCGTCGTCTCGAACATCAATGCTTCGGTAGCGACTTATTTTGCATATGGGCGGTCCTGGGCCGCGACGAAACAATTCTATTCAGTAAAGGACGTCATTCGCAGGCAGCCCCAGCTCAGCAGCGAGGGAGCCTGCGCCCCCAGCTCGGCCCCCGCCATATCGAGGCTCCAAAAAAAGATTTAATAATGCTGTTACGCTGCAAAGAGAAGAAATACGCGTGCAACAACTTTGAAATATCTCACAACGACGTTCATGTCATCGATACATGCAGAACATAGCTGCTAAGACACCTCAAAAATATTTTATGACTTTCATGCTACGTATGTATAATCACGTTGTAAAAATCCCTGAAAAATATTTTGCAAATCACGTTCATTCTATACACAGTATAATAACGCTGTTATAACGTCGAAATTAAAAATACATCATCGTGACTTTAACGTAACATATAGGAAGGCCGATACACTTACTAGAGATGAAAGATGCGTGCAATAACTTGAAAATACTTAATAATGGTGCTAATCATACATAAAAATAGCATCGTTCCATTACGCAGAAAATACACACGTTTATAGTACTTTAGCAAATTGAAACAAATTTCAACTGAAACACGAATGAATTACTTATAGGACTTCATCAGTCAGTAAGTAAAAGTAGAAACAGAGCAATGAATGGGTGAATTTGTATTAACAAAAGTACGAATAACTCTGATCATGATAGTGACCAAAATATTCACAAAGAAGAGATAAATTTTTCAACGAGAGAAGTACAATTTGACGTGACAGCTAGTCAGGAAAAACATACTGTATTGACACCGATTTCAGTAGGACTTAGCTAATGCGTTTACGTAAAGAAGCAAGTATGAAACATATTATGTAACGCAAGCACGCTATTGAGGACACGCATCAAATGCAGTTCATAGAAATCATGAGAAATAAGCTAAAAATTATTCCTAATGTTAAAAAATTACCTCGTATTTCCATTCGTCGAACAACAGCTAAGATATCGTGGCAGGCCTACCACATTGCAGGGCATAAGGTTCAGAACCTCTTCCATCCTCTCCGGAAAAATACACGTCAGATATAAAGGGACTTACAAAAAATCCCTGATCAAACCAGTTCTTTTCTGGCCCTGTAACCAATTTTACAGCACAGACTTCGACCTCGCACGCTGGCCGCTATCAGGAGGTCCATCAGCGGCACAGCCAGGCTCGGCTCCGGCAAGTACGGAATCAGGATTTTTTTTCAAAGGCAGCGGCGCATTATAAATTTACACGTGGAGAAGAACAATTTTCATCTGCTTAGAAAAATAAATTTAGCTTCTCAAAAAGCAAACGGAAATGAGTTTTGCGATCTGAAATTAGATTATAATGAAGAGATGAGATAGGGCATGGCACTTTTGCCGGCCAGAACAGGCAATTTTCCTGGCAATAAAGCCAGTTTATAATTTCAAGTGCCTTGTTATACAGGAACTTCATGATCATAAATTAGGTTTCACTGTCTTTAAAAGAGGTAGAATTTGTATCGGTACACCTGCAATTAGCAGACATTGATATTCTGTATCACACTATTACAGGGAGTAATTAAGCTAAATGTTTAAAGTCAAAAGAGCGCAGTAACACGGGAAAGTCAGGAGAAAGAGAGTCGATTACTTTCGTTTTCTACTAAGACATTCAGTGCATTGATGAGACTAAATTTTTACGTCGCAGTGCGTCTTATAATGGCCCATAGACAGACAATCCATTCAGCTTTAGGCGACGCAAATCCTTTGTCTAGCGCTTAGAGGCCGAGTCTCTCACAGCACTTTATAGCAGCGCTTGTTTACAGAAATCTTATATAGAAGAGGAAAATGAGCCGGTCAGACAGATACGGCCTAAAAGGAGGCAATAGCTTCAAATATACGGCTCATTGTTACCGCCGTCAGAAGCGCACGCTCTCTCTCCCTGTCCTGATCACGCGAGCTCTCGCAGAAAAAGAAACAAGTGCAGTGGGTCTGGAAGACCAGCCACGGTGGTTTTCAGACCCGAATTATGGTAATGAACGCTAGCGATACTCATTGGAAAAACAATATTAACTCGAGAAATACTTTTTTAGGAAGAGAAGAATAGAATTCTATGTAAATGGAGCCCGAGAGTTCCTTTGTCTGCTAGATAATAGGGGGGAGCTTTGTTGGTCTCGAATTTTGAGCTGTAGATTCTATCGTAGGTCATCGGACAACGACTTCATTTCAAGAATACGACACACCTCCATTCGACAAACTACTCGTTAAAATACACGATCTAGGTACATTGGCATCCGAATGATTGGTGATAACAAAATAACAACGGGAGCACTACAACCAATTCATCCAATGATATTTGGACACTGACAATCAAAATCAATTACCATATTGTTAACGAAACACGTAATTTCTTTAGTTCAATGACGCGTAATTTTTAAATAACCAACTCTAACGCATACAACCTCAAAGCGGCCGCCATTGGCGGAACTTTAATGATTACTCAGAAAACATTAAAGCAAACCAATTCAGGTAATTATGAATAAAATGATCCTTTAATGACGTTAATCCAGGCTTGCTACGAAGCTTGTGAGTATGCGTGAGGGAACATTGCAGGCCACACGCCCGAGCAGGAGTAGCGTGACGGCAGAGAGCAGCGACTCCAGCCTTTCTAAAGTCAATTGATTAGCGTAGCTCTGCCTGGAAACTGCCAATGAAGCCGTCCCTTTGATGAAGGTCCCGGCAATTAACAATAATAAGTTCCTATAATGGAACCGAGGGGAACCCGACAGAAGGAAAAGATTTTTTTAAACTGGTCGTTAGCTTTTGGTGATTAGGGAATTAATTTTACCTTCCTCTAACGAGAAATCGAAAGGTGCAGTCGTGACAAAAAATTCTATTAGTTTAAACTTGCATGAGAGGAAGCCATTCCAATTGGTTCCGGAGAAGCGCGTTCATGGAAATTGTAGTGCAAAAAATTTATGAGAAAATAAATTTCTGTCAGAAGTAAATTGAAGTTCAAAATCTCCGACTGTATCTAAAAGACACTGAATGTAATTGTGGTTTTTCTTAAACAATGTTAATAGTCTCCTACTTCTTCTAAGATAAAATCAGAAAGTTTTCAACATCAACATGACTTTCAAATTTATGTTCAAGGTGAAAACGCATGCTTAGAAAACGAGTTTTTTTTGCAAGTTCAATCATTCAATCTGAAGTCGGCAGTAAAACATGAGCTCCATTATATTCCGCACCAACCTTGATCCGTTCATTAAAAGACGGGGGGAACAAGTATCGTTTCTAATATTAACTGAACAAGTTCTTTTACATTTGCGTAATTCGCTCATTAAAAAAACTCATACGAAAATATTTTCTCATACGAAAACAAAATCTGATCAACCTAATGTAAGAACTTTGGCGCTCGAGCAGCAATCACAGCCGCGTTCGTGCGAACGCCAGCCAGACGTGGACCTGAGAGCGACTGCGCAGGTACCATCTCTCACGCCAGAGCAGCGGCCGCTAGATGGCGTTCATCTATGCTCTTCGTAAGTTTGTAAAATTAAATACTAAATCGCACAATGCTTCATTTCATTCTTCCAGGAGGAACTTTCCAGTGGTAGGTAGAAGTAAACCAATCAACAAAATCGTACAACTGTATAAGTCCCTTTAATAATTGATAATTATTTGTTATCTGCATTAATTTAGAATACAATTTATAATTAAGCCGATGCTTACACTCAATCATGGTAACCATCACAACGAATTTAAGTACATATTTAGCCACTGTAATGCTTATTTTTGGAGATACTCGTATTTAGCCATTATATTGGCACTGGGAGACGCACCCGCCAAAAACGGTGGGACAAATGATTTTTATTTCCTAAGATGCCCTCTTATTTACGGTAAATCTAACGTGAAATGTTTTTAGTATCATGATACGGATTGCCGTCTCTGACAGCAGCGCTGATTAGGAATACGGACCAAGGAATTTTCTCCTATCTAAATCCTTAACAGCGTGACAGAGAGACGAACGGACCAAGCAAGCAGCACTGGGCCATTAATATGTAGTGGGATATTTCAGTTGAGATAACGACGGCCTTATATTACCAAGGGGATGCAGCAACAGTCGTGTCTGGGCGTCCTGTCCCGTACGGCTGTAGCAACAGTCGTGTCTGGGCGTCCTGTGTCGCACGGCTGTAGCAACAGTCGCGTCTGGGCGTCCTGTCCCGCACGGCTGCAGCAACAGTCGCGTCTGGGCGTCCTGTCCCGCACGGCTGCAGCAACAGTCGTGTCTGGGCGTACTGTCCCGCACGGCTGCAGCAACACAGAGTGCCTTCGAGCTTCAAGAAATTAGAGCTTGAGGCAGAAAGAAACTCGCATGAAGGCGCTAATGCTAAAGGTGTGTCGTGCGATACGTCGATCTCCATTACAAGAGAAAAAAAATGAAAAAGTTACGTTACATCTAAACACACATCAGACTCCATCTCCACATGCGGCTGTTTGCGCTGAGCGGTATATAGGTTACCTCTCAAAAGCGCTCCCGATGCGTTAAGCGGTATATAAGTTACCTCTCAAAGCGCTCTCATTAAACAAATGTGCGATCAGTTTGTCGCCGTTTAGGTTCAGGATTCGTACACATCTTACGAAAAGCAAAGATTCCTGCTAGAAAAGCCCAAGCGCCATCTCAGGCTGCTATGAGACCACGGAGATCACATCCTCTTTAAAAGCGCAAATAAATTCAACAGAGGACAAGGGGTGAGTAAAATCCTTTGTGTCTGGCACGTAATCTTACACGAGAGGCGGAAAAGCTGATCATGCGCGTTTCGCATCATCCCTATCTAGGGCACGCAACCCTGTGCGTCACGACACCTCGGTTAAAATAAGCTCTTCAATTCTGTTATTTCAACACAGTTACAAGTTAGAAGGGGCGTTACGCTGAGTTTGTAAGCAGGAGTTGGCTGGAATAAGCCACATGCAGCCACACACAGCCACATGCAGCCACACACAGGCACATACAGCCACAAGGCAGCCATACGCAGTCATACGCAGCCATATGCAGCCACACTCAGTCGCAACGCAGCCACACGCAGCTACAATGCATCCACACGCAGCCACAACGCTGCGATGCGCAACATGACAGCGCTACGTCTCGTCTCGTGTCCCTGTCGTGCACGCTATGGATTCGTAAACAAAGAATGCCGCACGCAATAAAACATTTTCTCACATCAAGCAGAATACGCGTGAACATGAACACGAGCTGGTCACGTCGCTCTCAAAGTGACTTATTCAGGACTCGGAGCTAATGGAATATGAATTCTAAGAATAAATCAGCACGGCAACTCAAGAGCAAAATAAGTCACTAAAGTAATCTTTGCATTTGAAAGAGGCGATCAGGCAAAACATCTTCCCCGGAGAAGAAGGCTGTGATAATTGAGAGCGATACCGAATGCACAAAGGACGACCGAGCACGAAAATGGCTCTGACTGACAAGCCCCTAATCATTCCCTGCTCGAGCGGCAACTCTGATCGATGGAGGTTTTCTTATGGTCATCTCGTTTTACATGTCATCGAAATGGCAACACAAAGAAGTACCATTTTGCTCAAGTTCAAATAAGGGCTTGCATAAAATAATGAGAAAAAGGAACAAACCAGACCAGTATACTTTATAAAGAGAATTGAAAAAACAACCCCAGCAGGTTTTCATCAAGTATTAGTAATTGAGACTTCTGTACACGTACATCGTAACATGATACTTTTTCATAGTCAGATTTTTACGTTCGTAATTCGTTGTTCTTTCTACTTTATCAACTGAAAAATGAAGGTGGTAGATCGGAATCCTAAAGAAAAAGCAATAGACCTTACAAAGAGGAGCTCAGTAAGGTCTATTGCTTTTCTCAGTATTTGAGACTTGAGGAACTTTCAAGGAAATCTATTCGTGAATTAGAATTTATTCAACCGGGAGTTAAACACAACCTCACGAAAAGCTGTGATTCAAAGAGCCCTGTTTTTAAAACAAATATCCACGGACGAGGGGTCGTAGGTAAAGAACTCAAATGATTGGTCCATGAATCGATGGAAGAAATATTATGTAATGAGTTTAAGTTCACATTTTGTCCTACTATGGGACGTGCTTGTCCCACCATAGGGCGTGCTTGTCCCAGTACGGGGCATGCTTGTCCCACCATGGGGCGTGCTTGTCCCACCATGGGGCGTGCTTATCCCACCATAAGGCGTGCTTGTCCCACCATGGGGCGTGCTTACGTCTGGAAGCTGCCAAACCTTCCATTCTGATCGCGTTTCCCACAAAATGAACTGCTGAGGAGATTTACACACCTATATATGTATATATATATATATATATAATAAGTCCTATGAAGATTTTAATGGATGCCACATCTATATGATGGTTCAGAAATAGTGAAGGTTCCAATGGCTTCCCTTTTGAAGGTGACAATGGTTCGATCAAACACTCGTGTTCACAAAAAAGAAAAGAAGGTCCAAACGTAAAGAAAGAGGTGGTAATTACAACTGTGAGGTTATAAGTCAGTATCTAAAGTGAGGATTGAGGACACAACACCAAATTTGAAGTCCTCTGCTGCTTTATTTGATAGCGAGCCTCATATTTTACGAAAATAAGCGCTAATTATTCCTTTGCATAGAGTACGACTTTACTGATGTTCATTTAAAGCCAAACTGAGGCTATTTCAAACGTGAGAGGAAGAATAACTCTTAACTAACCATGTTCTTTAGCATTTAACAGGAATTCTAATGGCTTAGCGAAACACCTGAAGATAACTGAAAGACTAGTGAACACACCATTTATGTAGTCCATTCAAAAATCTTAATGAATGATCTAACTTCAAACATCTACTCAAACTTGACATTTGAGATACATCGGAGGCTAAACAGATTTATCGATGCTCATTGTCTTGCCTATGTAGCTCGCACTTTGATAATTTACAATAGACGAAGTCTCTCAAGAGATTTACAGAGCAGCGCCGTACACCGTGAACTGCCTCTCGCCTCTCCGCGCCAAACCCCTGGTGGCTCCCATCCCGTAAAGGCAAACTTTCACAGGTCCCCGGAATACGATGCGTGCTGACAACTTGAAATTTCGATTAGATTCCCTCTAAATCTACTTCGTCGAAGCAAATACTTTCAGTGGGTGCACTACATACCCGATCTGTGGTCAAAATTTGTTTCCATAGTTGCACAACAGTGACGCAATCGAAAATTAAACATCTATGTATTTTTGTAAGTTGATTACCAAATCGATATGACTACAAATATTGAAAAGCACTGATATGATATCGACGAAAGTCTTAGATTTTCGCCTCAAAAAATATCCAGCCCACCCACAAGATCAGTTCGAAAAGCGATAATAAATATAGTCCTCGAATATTCTAGAATGGTTTACACAATTCGAGCGGTTCTCAGGAACGAGGGATTCCGTTCTCGCACAATAAGAAAAGTGCTTTTGTTGAAACCAATTCTCCTCAGAAATTATTTCAATTTGCCAAGGTATATTTAGAGAAGCCTGCTAGTTTGGGGGTGCAATATTATAGTTTGACGAGACGACGATTGAGTGATTGCGGCGGAACTTTTGACCGTATAGCGGATATTTATTGCCCCTTCTGTATTTGCTTCGGTTATATTTCCTGCATAAACGTTCATAAGAATACGAATTTATGAATATTTTTACGTACGCAAACCAGCACCATAAATAACACTCTCCAGGTAACTTGTCTAAATGCAATACAACTCCGAAATGAATCAAATCAGCAGAGAACAGAACTCACGCCACGGTCTCCTTGAGTAATCTTACTCGAAATGTTAAAAAAATTCACCGAATGTTGAAAGTTAAGACCACGGCATCGTGATGGTGAGTCCGAGATTATACAATTTTGTGGAAAGGAACAAAGCAGATTAGAGCTATTTCAACTGTGGAACTGGTATCAAAACATTTTGATCATAGTGCATCGACACGTTTCATCATGGAAAGTTGTAAACAGCTTAAACTTCCTCTCAAAATCTGTTCATCTTAGTGAGCACAACACTTGAGATATTTACCCACTACTGCATGAACTATTCCAGCACTTCACCTTTCGTACCAACGGAAAAAAACAAGCTGGGGAAGCTAAAAATATAACCAACTGCTGTGAAAGCTCTTGTTGCATCATGGGTAAGAGTCAGACCTGTCTTGAACAGTTATCTCCAAAATATATCGTTTGAGTATTATCCATTTAAGACAGAATACAGTAGGTGCCAGATCTTGCACGCCATGCAGTTAAGTGTTAATACCGCCCTGTAAATGACCCCCTAAGGAGAGTTTTGCATCACAGCCTCCAGTTAAGCCCGCGCACGTCCTACATCTTCTCGTGGGGCTACAGAAATACCACGCTCTCCGTCCCCAATAAAATTTCATGCGGTGAGCGATGTGATGTCAACAGGTAACCATCGTGTCGATAGCAAAATCTCCGCCCGCCACTCCCATATGCCAACAATTTAATGGGGCCAATTTTGGCCAAACCTGTTAATTAGAGTGGCAGGCAGCGCGGCCTGGCCTTCTAAAATTACTTGTTGTCAACCGCAGCCGGCAGAGGACGCAGCAAACCATCGGCAGCTGGTGGATGCAGAGGTCGCTGGAGAGATGGCTTTTGTTGGATCATGGCTCGGTCTTCAGGGTCGTCGCAGGGCACTGCAGCGGGGGCCTAGTGTGAAGCTACCTTAGCAATGAAATTGCAACACTGACTAAATAATCATAAGGAATATTTTCCTCACTATTTTCTAGGTCTACCTTACTGAATTCAATTATGTTTTCTTGTGGTTATTTTGGCGGTTATAAACTTTTACAATATAAAAATATTTATATTTCATCACATGTTAATTTTCTTTTTTAAGCGTGATTATATCAGTAAGAGCTTCATTATATTTTTTATCAATATTTAAATTCCCATCAATTCATTAGAAATACCTATCAACGCATTCGTCCCAATGTATTGTAACTTCATTGATTTTAGACCGGCGAGCACTCCACACTCGACAATTTTCATGCCATCAAACTAAAGGCCCGGAAAATAGATTACTTCCAAAATGCAAACCACTTGCGATCTCACGACCTAAAAGCAAAAGATACGAACAAAATTAAGATTTCACATTAACCTTCACTAGTTCACCTGGATTATGAGCTTTAAAACACAGAAAGAATATTCTTGCAGTGATCTATCTCTCGTTAAGGAGGCACTATAATAAAATTTATGCTTCACAAATTTTCATCTTGAGCGATAAAACGTTCGGACGACCTTACACCTGCACATCGCTCCCATGCGCTGAGTTTGGTGGCGTCTTCCCACAGCGAGAAGAAACTGTGCGATTCGTTGGTTGAGTTGAGCGATTCATGTCTGACCCCATGATGTACAGTAGAGCACCGTAATTCAATAGCCCGTTATTCACGATAGCTCTGACTCACGATAATTTCTCCTAGCCTCTGATAGGAATTCAAGAATTTGCGTCCTGCATTGCTAATTAAGGGTGCCTCAAATCGAGCGAGATTTCTGACCGAGTTCTCACTACAATTTGCTATTCGTGAATTAGGGTGCCCCGCTTGACGCATAAAATAATAAAACATTGATCAATAAACTCAAATAATTTTTCTGGAACGATTATGGACAAAATAAAGACCGATACAAATCAACTATAACGGCGACACACAAATGAGTTTAATATTCCTAAGACTCGTAGTTTTTTTCATCGTGGAGAAAAACAACTTTCTTTTATCGACAAATGCAGGGAACGACCGACACGCATCTCTCTGCACCACATGAGATCCCACAACTCGAGGTAATTTACAGGACAAAATGTCATCACTCCGGCCGACAAACTTTTCTACAGTAAAGCCAATTAGTTTTTAGCTGAGAAATTGATCGTCGTCTGGCCGAAAGTAGCGAATTAAGCCCCTAACTTTTAATTGACCATTGTTGGGCTTCAAATGAGTTTTAAAGTCCTAAGGAGCTCTCGAAGGCCTTACGCCTCACGTCCGTCTGAAGTCTTCCACAAGATCGGTCTAATTCAGCGTCCTTACCTAACACAAATACTTCATGATGTAACGAGAATGTGTACGTCCATTTAAACGCAATGTTAAACTGAATTCATTTGTTCAAATTAACACATTGTAGTTGAATACTTTCTTCACAACGTTCTATGAAAATTTTTAAATTTTAAATTGTTTTGTACATCATCAAGATAAGAAATTGTTCGCGTAAGGTGTATATTCATTTTCAAAATCGAGGTGAAGTTTGTAAACAAAGACTGGAGTGAAAATTGCAGTCATTACCTGCACAAATTAATTAAGTATATTCCAACAACACTATTTCATTTCACAAGGAAGTTACCTAATGCAGCAGAAAGAAATTTTGCTTCTCTGATGAGTGCGCAATGAACTATTCAGCCATAAAATAAAAGAGCCTCATGTTAGAACAGGCCGTTGCTGTACTCCAGACTTAGTTCAGGTTTGAGCCTCATGTTAGAACAGGCCGTTGCTGTACTCTAGACTTAGTTCAGGTTTTCATTTCAGACAAACGACGTTGACTTTTAGAAAAATATAGTGAAATTGAAAAGAACAGTTCGATTAAATTTTACACCTGTTCGCTAGAGGCTGAGGTCATCTAGAGGTCTAACGCTTGTCCTACAGAGCTCCAACAGTGTGGCAGAAACTAGAAAAAACACATTCTGACCCCAATACTTTTTCCTCAAATAACGTGGTAAAAAAAATAATATTTATCGAGGATCATTTCACCGTCCACAAAATTTTGACATTGAACTCGTGAGAAAAATGGTACTCTCGCCCGGAAAAATTTCGCGATAGCTTGCACGGTGCTAACTGCCATGATTGAGGGTTCACAATTGTTGAAGACGAAATCATAAAGTCTTATGAGGATGACTAATAAAAACCTCAAGCGCATTTAGTTTTTCTGAACAAAGTTGAAGTGAGGCGATTGAAGTTTAAATTAGGAACTTTCTTCCCGTCCCTAGAAGACTTCGGAAACCTTTGTGACATTTGGAATACAACGGGCAACCCTCCTCAGACCAGAGGAAGCTTCCGAAATCCTGCTCGGACAGCGCCAGGAAAGCTAATACACAGGAAACAAAATCAGTTGAGCTTTTCCCTCAATGATTCACCTGAATGAATTAGAAATAAATAATTGATTTAGCAATTATTTAAACGTCTTTTTAGATATTAGAGCTGAAAAATATATTATTGGTCAGCAGTGGACTACGGTACGCAGGTTCGTTCATCACACCCACACAACACGAGCCGCCACTCAGCTCTTGGCCTTTGAGGCGTGCTTAATGCCTGTGTAAACGGGACCTCTAATTTAAATCTTCGCCGATATTTCTATTCCAAAATCAACTTTTCAATAAATAAATCTATTTCTGCCGCGATACTGCGCAATGAAAACTTTCCTGTGTTGTACCTGGGTACGGATTTCTTACTGTTCATTCTTGAATTATTTTCGAATGTCACGTACATCGTACAATGGTGTACCTTTGTTAAAACGCTCACCGTACATTCGCATACCTTTGTTGGAACATCGCTTTAATAGTGCATTCATGCACTGTTGTTGCCATGCCACGTTCGTTGTACACTCCTGTATCTTTGTTAGATTGCCACATTGATCGTCCACCATGTATCTTTGTTTAAACGCCACGTTCATAATAAATTCATGTATCTTTGTTTAAACGCCACGTTCATCATAAATTTATGTATCTTTGTTGGAATGCGACGTTCATCGTCTCTCAGTGTATCTTTTTAACCCTGTCCCAAAACTGCACTCGGGTTTTCATAACACCCGCATCAACTGGATTTCCACACTGACTGACTATGTTATGAGAATACCAAAGATGCCTCGAGTGGTCTGAATGGAAGCAAGCAAGCAAGCACCAGTTGCGCAGCTGACATCGCTGACGAAGGCAAAACTTAGCGATAAATAATCTAGCTTTCCATTCTAGATAAAAAAACGGGTTTAAAATTTACGAAATAAAAGCCACCACGTCACACCCTATCACGCTATACAACCTATGTACGTCTCCCGTGCGCTCTCTCTCAGGGCTCAGTCATGGGTAGCTAGATGACGTCACACCTCATCTCAAGCAGGGCTATTGTACCATTGGCGCTTCCTATGCGTCGTAATAGTGATAATAAGCAACTCAAAAACTGTAAAGCTCCATGACGACTGGAGGACAATGGCACAATAGAACACCTTCACATAAGAAGCCGGCGGCAAAGTACCACGAACGAGAAAATGAAGAAAGAAACGGAAACATAAAACAAAAAAGTACAAAGTTAAATCCACATTAGACTTTTAAATAAGCTACCTGACTCTACGCTATGTTGCCAGGGCTACTTCAGAGCCACTCCACTCAGTCTCTAGGGCAGCGATTCTAAACCTTTTTACCTTTGTGTAAAATATTTACCTCTGCGTTTAATAACAAATTAGGTTATATATCATGATATCAATATTACTACATTTCAATAACCAAGAACATAGTGTGCTTGTTATGTAATATTACGTATTTGAAAGTTAATTCACATTCCAAAGTGTATAGCTTATCTCGCTTGGTTTTGGGGAATCCGTAGGGACGTTTTGCTGAGCCTGAGGGCTCCCCGGTTGAGGAAAGCTGCTCAAACACCCACGAGGACTCGTCAGGTTTCTCTTTTGATACAACTGCTCACAACTGCAGGATTATTTCTTTTGCATCGAGCAGCACCGCAAGCACAAAATTCATGGACCCACAGCCATATTCATGGCAATTTCAAGGGGGCAACATCGGTAGCTTATTTATAAGTTAAGATTTAGAAAGAACATTCCTCCTAATCATAACATTCCAATATTGAATGAAAAATTAAAGAAAAATGAGGAAGGGTGAAGTACTGCAAGTGTGTTTCTTGAAAACAGACAGAGGAAAACTACTGAAAGAATGACAGGTGCCATCGTTTATTTGCTCTCTAATCCACACCTCACAGAATTAAAAATGATGACTGGCGTGCCAAGGGATCCGCTGCGACAGGAAAGCTATACACAATCTTGAAAAATTAGAAATTTCTCCAACAAATTCAGCGTTCAAATGATATCATGACCTCTATCTGATACTGCATTATCAAAATGATACTACTACCTCAAAATGGTACTACAACATCCAAATAATATAGTTCAGTTGATACTATGTAAAGCCAGCAAATGATTGTGATACATCAAAATGATACTGCAACGTCCGAATCATTCTGGAAAGTCTAAACGGTAGAGAAATAAAATGATATTGCAGTGTGAAAATGATGTTGCAACGTTCAGACGGCACAACTGTCGGCATCTGAAAATCCATCGCATTGAGTGCAAAACTTATTAATATCTAAAACGCACAAAATTTAATACAAACATTATTAAGGAAACGTAAATAAATGAAATTCTCCATATTGGCACATAATTTCTCAGTTTTAGATAATAAAATGAGCTGGATGGAGATCTCAGAAAATAACCACGAAGTAAAATTCTCGCTGAAGTGCGGAAATTCCACAACGCTAAGTTCAGCAGATGACTACGCAGTCTTTGATGTCGAGCGTCTTGATTGAATTGTGTGAGGCAGTTTGTCCCTTTCCCCACTCGAGCCTTCGCTGTGGACCTAAATGTTAGAAAACACAAGGACAAAAATGTTCATACCCAAGACAGCTGAAGGCACTCAGCCATGTTAATGAAGCTTCTCCGGCCGCTGTGCACCGTAACAGGCCTTCTTCAAAGCTTTGATTTAGACGAGTTCCGCTGAGTAGAACATCAACGCGTAATAAACTTGAGGAAATAAACCTGCGAGCTAGGATCAACATCAACTTGAGGAGGGTGTTTTGGTGCACTTGAGGGCGTTTGGGCTCCTGTTCTGACTGACTGCAATAACTCGCGCTCTCGGCTCCTGACAGCGAGCGCTGGCACTGGCGTGAAGGCGGGATCTCCTCTCACTGATTGCCGCATTGAAGCCTTCAACTGCCGACGGGCTCTTTAAGGCCTCGGCAAATTTGTAAGACTATGCAATTTTTGTGCGGGTTTCTAGGTTTTGTGCCCTGCATTCATATATGCATGTACACAAACAAAGTTGAACAACATTACGTCAAGATTGCTCGGCGAAAATTCGCCTCAGTAAATGAGGTCCCTCGCGACCCCATTGGCTGTTCATGCAGTTCTAGCTTCGGAGACCCACAAAACATTAATGACTTGAATGATAAAGCATCACGTCATAAATTCCTATCCGAAAAGCTAGGAGAAGTGGACAGTGAGAGTTATTTCAGATAAAATAAGAACATCATCACTTCACGATTCCACGAAGACAAATAACCCCTGACTGGGCGTAAGGGTCAAAGTCTGTAGTCGAATAATACAAAGCTACAGTAGTCATTGATTCGTTGGCCAATTTGTCTCTGTAGATAGCCTTCAATCGAGCAGACAGCTAACCTAACAGATAGCCAGGCTTTTCCAAAGACGTCAGGTGGAAAAAAATGAACACAGTGCGTCGATTTTGACAGAAAAGAAGATAGCTATTGGTCGGATAATATTTAGGAGGGTATTTGGAGGCCAGTAATACACATGCGCTTTAATTAACGTATTACTGTGTTTGTACAGTCGATATCGAGGGCCCCAGTCCGACGAATAGTTTACCATCGCCGGGTGTCATAGAGTCCAATTGGCGCCCCGTTGTGTCACTGATGGTATGCCGTACGCACTCAGCTGTACTCGGCCACCTTAATGAACCTCTGCTCCACGTGTAGTCCAACAAGAAAAAGAAGCCGTCGGGTGACGGATGTGCCGCCAAGGGAAAAGGAGCTGGCGCGCGAGGAGTGTTCGCAGGCGTTCTAAAGGGTCACCGAGGAAAAAGAAATATTAAATGATGTTCTACGGGGTACGCCTGACAAGAAAAAATACGCTGTCGCATCCACGCACGGCTACTCATTCTAGCTTAATTGCTCTGCCGGTAAAGGTGCACACGTTCATGACGAATTCAGGTAAATTGAATGCGAATTGCATTTTTCTAAGCTGCGAGCGGTAAACATGAGGAGAACATGAAAGATAAGTGGGCCCACACAAGCTCGAACACCAACAATAGAACTAAATCACCCGTTCCTTGAAAAAAATATATGAATTTTTACTAAATAACAGACCACACATCAAATTCCGCAGTATGCGTGCGTAAGATACGCATTTTCAATTAGTTTAATTTGAATTCTATTCACGGCGTTACCGTTGCAATTTCTAGCTCTGTAATAAATAACGCACAGGACAACAAGCATTGCCTCGATAGCCTCGCCCGTACACTACCAGAGGTCTTAATTTTCATTTCAACTCATTAGCTGAGGTGAGCACCACACACTAGACTGCCAATTGCCTTCGCAAGGAAATGCACGAGTTGGAATTATCTCAGCTGTGAGTCGTGATGCCCGCACTGCCGCACCGTGCGACGGCGGCCGCTAGTCCGCTTCTATGTTGCGTGCTGGCGTCGTCGAAAAATCCCGTGTAGATATACTCGGAATTCGAGTAAATTCATTTTATTACACTATCTTGTGGTAGTGTATTATACTATCCACAGCTTTCCACCGACTTACCATTATGAAATTTTTAAACTTGAATCTTATCCCATTCTTACAAAAAATTCACTACTCGGTCCTCCTTGCGAGCGTTGAGAATGAGAGCATTACAATGTATGGCTGTACAGGTACATGTGTAGGCTTTAGAATATGATTTCAATAAGATCCCTCCCATGAAAGTCATAGAACCTAATTAGGTGGACAACTAGATATACTTTAAAATATCCATCGACGAAGTGGTGTTAAGAAATAGACGTCTTTAGGTTTTAACTGATGATACGCTAGTGGTAATAAATTGCTTGCATTAGTGATTTTGTACGCACTTACATGATAGTAGATATAGTCATGGTCAAAATGATTGAGACTAGTGTATAATTTACTTTATATTCAAACTATTTGTGCGTATATGAAAATATTTGTGCTCTGTGTACAAATCAAGTATAAATTGACAACCCATGACGTAATTTTTTAACCGAAAATTAAAGACACTAGGGAAAAACACAATCAATAGGAAATTAATTCATATTTACAGTGATATCCCCTTTTCCCAATGACTTCGTCGTGGAGGTTTTTCTTTTGGCAAGAACATCAATGCATTTGTTCTTTTGGATGAGAAGCGACCCTCTTACATGACGTGTGTCTGGGCGCCTCAGTGTGAGCAGGACACAAGCCCCGGGACCCGTTTTTCCCTCGCGTCTTCGAACAAAAGTTTATTGACCCTCCAAATGTGGGACAGGGACCCTCTTCAGAAAATAATTTAACCATTCCAATTTTCAGAAAAACATTTTTTATATTTTTTACAAAAATGCGGTCTATCCTGAATATTCTTTTTCGACAGAAGAGGCGTCTTCGCACTTCTCCTCGACTCAAGGTCCTTTTCAAAAAGTCTACATCTCGTTGTGCGAGATGCGGCGATCACTTAATTTTTTCCATTTTCTGAGCAAGTTGAGGACTTGTGGCCGTGCGATTCTCCTGTTGAGACCCAACATAAACTCGATCTTGGCTTCCATTGGAAACTTCTGGGAGTCCGGATAGCGTTTTCACGATAGAATTTCCTGTATCATTTACTTCATCTAAAATTTTACAAACAATGGCTCTTGATCCTAAGTCCATTTTATCCATCTCTCTGCACTTTAAGGCTTCTTTTAGGAGATCAACAATCTCCGAACGTTGAAATTAATGGCAGTGTCGTATTTCATTAATGAAAATGAAAAAATAATTACTTTTTTGGCCATGACTGTACACTTAGGCAGCTTAAGTTTACCAAGTTTTCAGAACCAACGAAAATAAAATGCTAGATTAGACCGTTAGTTAATCTAAAGTTCTTTACCCTCATGAGATGTAGAAAGAACGAAGAGGAGGGATTGTTCAGTAAGGACTATTGAGACTAGATAAGACTATTAATAACATGAATGCTACCTATTTAAATGAAATGTGATCTAAAAAGAGCGAAGGAGTGGGCCCATCTAGTATGGACTGAAAACGAGGAATCTAGGAGCGAGGTGTGTTCCCGCCTAGGATTATCTGATCATAAAAACAGTGAATTAAAAATTAAGAAGTAGAAAAGACAGAAGAAATAGGGAAGAAAATATGAAAATTCCAAAGTGGTAAAGTGGGCACGAAAGGTAAATGTCCCAAAAGATTATGTATCTATAGCTGAGGCAAAACAACAGTGCGCTCCTGAGGCCGCCAGCGCCTCGGAGCATGCGCTAGACAAACTTAATTAACTCAGGTCTATGGAGCATCCCATGCCCCTGAGGTAAAATTAGGTGCCAAAAGGGCAGTCATGCCTGATCTTCCTAAATAGCTTTCACATATTCATATAATATTCATTATACAGAATCTCTCTGAATCCTAAATATGTAGTTTTAAAACACTTTTCATTCAAAAAATGGAGCCATCATTCACTGATTTGATGATGAAGTTTGTTTTTGCAAATAAATTCGTGACAATTTCATTTCGAACAACAAAAAGTACCTAAGCTTTTTAATTTAAAATAAACCAACGTTTCACGACCTATGAAAAAATAGATCTACACTCCTGAAGACAATACCAGTTCATTAAAATGGACGAGCATGCGTAGGCAGGTCAGGGGTGCCCATTTTTGAGTCAGATTCCCAGTCTAACTTTTTCGACGGAGTATTTATAATTATTATCATTATCTGCAATTTTGCCACCCAAGTAATTTTTAATTTATTGGTTTACAAATTTACTGGAGGAATTGCGAAAAAGTTCGACTGGTTTCCGCGTGTACCTCACGGGGAAAATGCGTCCACGTCCTTTAATAAGTACAAAGTTTAATCTTCTAGGAAGCCGAGATCGCATTTAACGGAGTGCGAGAAGTGTGTATCTTGATGACAAAACATTAATCTGCTGGTTACTCCCGAGGAGTTTGTTCATTAGATTGAGTAAAAATTCACCTTGTCGCCCACAGGGTATGCATAAATTTGTAGGAAGAACGAGAATACAGTACAACTTTCTCAAAGTTTCCAGCACAGAAAAAGGTTGGGAACTACTGTTCGTAGACGTTGAGATATTAAGGCGACTTTCACGCACTTACAAGCCCACTGAGTGTTGACGTCACAACATCGCGTCCCAACTTAGCAAGGCCACTGCATAGGACGATGCATTCAGTCACTGCAGTTAACGCGTTATTCG
The DNA here is from genome assembly GCA_014899125.1 of Orchestia grillus. Taxonomy (NCBI): domain Eukaryota; kingdom Metazoa; phylum Arthropoda; class Malacostraca; order Amphipoda; family Talitridae; genus Orchestia; species Orchestia grillus. Next base: position 56,624 of record VOMN01059613.1, on the reverse strand, counting down.
GTTTAAGTACGTGCAAGTGCTCGTAGTCCCTAGACATGCTCAACAAAGGTTTATGAAAATGTAGCACAACCTTCAGCGAAGACAAATTCATTCAAAAGAAGTTATATAGTAGAATTTACAACGTAGTAGTAATGATCTACTTATGCTATAAAACTGTATTGGAAATCAAGCCGTCGTTACTTACGCGTGTCGTGGTGGGCACTCAATATGGAAAAGGCGCCAAGTTTGCAGGAGGCGCAGGGTGGCATGAGATCGATATTGGCGCCCAGCCATGGCGGTCAATCGAAGCGTCCAGGACAGCAATAAATGAATCTTAGAAGTAGAGCTCTCATGTCTTTGTAAGAATTCCTGCCATGGGGGCAAGCTCTGCTCAGCGGCAGTAGAGTGCAGATGGTAAAACAAGTACGTCGTGAAGAAGATGATGGGATAATTTAATACGTAATGTACAGCATTCAACGTCATAGATATATTTTGCTTTGTTATACATACGAGTCAAGGGGAATATATATTTATTGAGTGTCGGTGTTAGAGCCGAGGCAACTAATAAACGTATGTAGATCAATATAAATGTGGCACACAGGCTTAGAAAAAATTGTCAGTGTTGTTCGAGCTGCAGAATAAGCTGCTGTTCCAAACTTTTAAGGGGTGAGTAATGAGTTCCGTTAGAATTGGGTACATTTGAGGAAACCGAAGTTTCTAATACTCCAATTATACGAAACTGAAAGCACATGTAGAGTGACCTCAAAACGACAACATACAGTTCATTATTTAAGGAAAATTATCTGGGTAAATTCAATAATTCGGAATCCCAACAACAATAATGAGCAAACTTCTTTGACTGCATCAGCTTCAAAAACTTGTTGAAAATGTAATCCTTGAACATTCCCAAAATTTTAATAACTCATTGGACCATTACTGAAGTAAACGTTTATTTTGACCACACCAGTCTAAGAAAGTGAAAATGCATTTATTCTGCACGGGAGCGTGGAAAATTCGCGGGGCATGAACAGAGAGCTGCTATTCATGTAAAGTAATGAAGCCGCGAGTCGTTTACATGCAAAACCGCAATAAAACAGGACGGCAACATGAGAGCAGCTGCAGTTTCCCCATGCCGTGAATGATCAAAAGGAGAGCGCGGTGGCACCGCAGCTGCCTCCCGCAGCCCCGTCTGTAATTACTAAAGCCAAAATGACCTATTGCAAGACACTATAATTGCCCTCCATCTGCAGTCCCCTATTTGCATCGTCCAGCAAATGCTAGGGGCACAGTGACGTCCAATTCAAATTAACTCCACCCGCACAACTCAGGTGTTGGGAATAGAACAAAAATCTCACACAAAAATGAGAAGCATGTATTTTTGACTTTCTCATTAAAGGCGAGTGAATTCACTTTGAAAGTCTGAGCGAAATGCCTCAGTGCAAACATTCATGCGTAGGTGTGTGTGGAATACAGCATTGGATGCTGTTGATATGTTCGTAAAGGAGCGCGTAAGATGCGTAATTCTGCTCAATGGACACGACAGTCATCATTCTTCCTCGCCCGCCTCGGTCAGTGAGAGACGGAGGATATTGTAGACAGGTGTTGTGGCTGGGGCCGTCGAGGCAACCATGACATCGCTCCTTTTTTCTTTGCACATGCACACTGCATGAAAAAAGTAGACTACATTATACAAAATGCCCATCATTTCCGTATTAATGTGATGAATGATTTTTAAGACCACATTAGAATAACGCATATTCTGTACAATGAAGCAAACATTTGCACCATCAACACCGTCCTCGTCTTGGCCGCCAAAGAGCGCGCAGAGTCGAGAGAGAGAAAGCTCCAGTGGATCCGTTGCCTCGACGCTTCTCAAGAAGCAGCAGCAGGACACGCCTCCCATGACCAAGTCGTCGCGCTCATTTTTAAGTAGTAAGAGTCTCATTACGCTGGAGAGGCAGGACGTTCCGACGAGCTATCAAAGCACCATCTGACGTACGGCTCAGCCCCGCCACCGTGAGATGGATCATGAGGGCCGTCCCTTGGCTCTGCCAACTCAGGCACTCAGGCAAACTTGGGTTCGATTCAGAATCCACTCCACTTGAAAAGTTACGTCCAGAAGGAGACAAGAGAGTCATAGAATTGAATCGTGCACGTTGTAGTCAACAGTAGAGTGTCTAAATCCGCAAATTGGAAGAGGTGTACGCCTATAACAGCGAATTCGTCGGCATATATGTTTTCAAAAGTTGATTGATGACAAAATTCAATTCATTATAATCTCTGAACGAAGTAAATTTAATAAAATACTGAACAAAAGTTTTTGTTACATTACAATTACTCCTATACAAAGCAGAATAGACTTACGTACTCTTATACATATCTAAGAAGTTATTCAAACAATAAAAATACGCCCTCACAAGCAACACCCACACGTTAAGTTGTCAACACCACAGCACGTAATTTCCCACAATTCCAACACCTTGTTCCACAGTGACTAAGATGCCACGTATTTAACATTACTTGGGGCAAAAACGCGTCTTCTTTAATAATTGCGACGCTCCCAAAAGTAATGTAAGAGACAGTCGGAGGGAGATTCTGGAATTCGCTCGAGGGTCCAGCATAAAATGTCGCACTCCAGCGACGTTCTTACGAGGCGACCGCAATGTACGCGGGTTTTCAAGTCAAGGGGAAGTATTGCAGATACCGCCAATTTTTGGCAAAATATACCCAAATACAATTCATGTATTTCTCGAAACACTTGCATCATTTCAAAAACGCTAGTGCTACTTCGAATAGCATTATTTTCCCAAAATACTGGCAGTAGCACCATCATTAAGAAGGAAGTAACTTTACGAGATCATTCATTTTGACCTATTTAGTCTTTGTCTGGATTGCTTGAATTCATATCACAAGAGCTGGGACATGAACAGCGGTTTCCGCGCTACTTTCCCCTCAGTGATGCGTCACGTATTGTATAATAATGTTTATATAATAATGTTTCTATGTTCATGCAGGGGCGCATCCAGCGGGCGGTTGTTTGAAAAGCCGATCAGTCGTAAAATGAAGTGGTAGACAATAGACACACATAACATAGGAAAATAAACAGGCTATGAAAATGAAAGCCTCATAATTCACAGAAATTGAAGTCAATGTAACCTCAAAAAATGCACAATTGTCACATTGATATTAAATAACCTGAAAAGAATCGCACCGANAGCGTGTTGAAATCTGCTACGTAGACATTTCAAAAGGGTAGCAAAACCAGAGGAGCATTTGTATCATTTCTCAATGTACCTTTGTTTGTGAACGACATGAAGTAAATATCGGGAACATTTCAAATAAATAAATTGTTTGGAAATCAAGTGTTCAAAGCATACATTGAATTTCAACATTCATTCAATCCATTAATGGATAAATTTTATTCCTCAATAAAATTAACTAATTTTTCTAGACACTAGTCGTTAGGTCATTTACATCATACGTAAGATTAGAAGGATCAATGCAATCACGGGATGGGTACGTCTAGAATTCACGAGTTACCAAAAATATCGATAAAAAAATTGTCTCGTGTCACATTTATACCTCATCCATACGTTATTTCCTCAGAAAAATGTAAAGCCACTGTACGAGTACAACTAAACTCGTAGAGTGTCTTTATTTTTTTATGTAGAATAGATGTTTTTTATTATAATCAATAAAACATCTATTTTCATCTTCATATTGCGATCGTTCATATTCGGTACTATTAACACCGAGCGTTCAAAGAAATGGTCGCTAGGTATAAATGGGTTAAGGTGTCTGTCAAACGGAATGCTGGCCTTCTAACGCGATGAAAAATTCAAATTATTTAAATGAAAACAAGCCTCACTAAAAATGAACCAACAGCAGCTTCCAGCAAAAGGCGGAACTGTTTGTTCTAGTGATCGTCCCCTTAGAAACACAATTCTAAGATAATTTTGTAATGAATAATGACAAAGACTAGCAACGTACCCTCTTCTCTGCTGTCTCCGAGCAATGCTAAGTCTGCAAGATGCATTCGAAGGTAATCCCACCAGCGAAACCCCTGAGACGCCCCGTTTAATTTTCGTAGCAGAGCTTAGTGCTGCAGACACGCTGATGAAATTGAATACTGAGCGCCACTTGCAAGCTTTACCTAAATAAGATAAAGTTAATTCTTTGGTTTGAATAGGAATTCGTAGCCGTATGTAAAAAGCCCTTTACAAGACAATGCCTGCAACAAGAAAAGTGTCGGGGAAACACAGCGCTTAGTTGACTAAATTATACACGATGCGAGTTCGCTTTTTAAACCGTACTAAAACTCAAATATTTGCGTCTGATCTCTATTAAGCGCTGACATTTCCTGAATTAATATTCAAGATTAAATTAAGGCGCATCCGGTTATTTCTCACCAGGTAGCGTGCAAAAATACTGAAAGCATGCAGAAGAAGACGGCACAGCGATCGGGGATGTTGTACTAGACTCGGATATATGCAAGCCGTGTGATGACGCATAGGACTCCACATCCATTTGTGAGTAGGAAACTATGACCTCCGTTATCAAGCAGGAAAAACATTTTCAAAAATCGAACTGTAAGGCAGAAAAATTAAATACTTAGAAAGCAAGTTAAATGAAGTATACTGCCTTTCAAAGTACAGGAGTGTTAAAAAAAGCGAGTAGCCAAAATATTTACGACCTCATTATATTTCAATGAAATCTGCTGCGCGGTCGACCACAAAAACTAGTGGAGCAGCAAAACACAATTACTCTACGATTAGCGCGAGTCATTGCAAGGTCAGTCGGTTGTGAGATGCTATAAGTATTAGCGTCTGCCCTCTCAACACGCACTCCTTGCACCTGACGACAACCTTGCGAGCTGTGCGACGATAATGGAGCCACCACTCACTGACTCCTAAATTGAAACTTATTGTAAGCACGGGCCTGACCAACTGCCAAGCTGTCGCTGCCCCTCCCCACAACATGACGGATGACAAGTGCAGTTCCTCCTCCGTCATTTCCAGACACGACCAAAGACCAGCCAATGAGAGCAGCGTTTGTTCGGAGCTAATCTTTCTCCACTCCATCATCCCAGAGAGCAAATAACGAGGTAGGTTTCCTGCGAGTTGTCAGGGCAGCAGAAGTGATGGCTATCCTCAAATCAAACTCGGAATAATCGTTGTCTGTACCTTCAGATTTCAGGAAATTGAAAACTGTAAAAAGTGAAATCACTCCACCATTTGCATCGTTTTAGACCAGGAAAAACAGCTGCAGGGACGCCGCGATCACGACACGCTGGAGTCGCAGGTAACGTGATATTTGAAATGTTTTGAAATCTCTCAACACTGAAGAGTTAGAATCCAAGAAAGTGTCGAGTTGTCTAGCTTCTACTATTTCAGGAGACGATTTTTTCACCTTATACTCCTATAAAAACAGTTAAGAAAATCATTCACGTCGAAGACTGTTCACAGCGCAGCTTTAACAACTCAAGGTCCATTTCAACAATTTTACTCCTACGGAATAAGCAGTTATTTTGCAGGAAAAGTACACAGTGCCTTTGTGAAAAGAACCACCGGTGTCTCTGATCACGAGAACGTTTTACATCGTAGACTTGAACATTTTGTCATTTAGGACAGGCGCACACTTTCCCTCATGCACTCGCTGTCTTTTTCTTCCACATGGAGGCGCTAAGTACTCTAAAATTAGTCATTCCAAACATGATGCTGAGCTAGAACTCGCCGTTTATCATTCTGTCTCAGAGTACCAATTTTTTTGAGTGATCAACTTCATTAAGGAATTAAGAGCACGTGAGCGCCCACCGAGCTTTATTTTAGCGCGACTAACAAGTTGGAGGCGCTCGACGCTCCCTCGTCTATGTAAATAAACGCGACTGACGCGACGGTAAACACGACCGGGCCGGAAGACAGCCCGCGGCCGCTCGCTCATCGTCACGTTGGGAGGCACCGAGGCAGACTCCGCTAATGGGCATGTGTTCTTTTCTACATTTTGCCTTGCAATTCAAATCTCTCTTCTTACGTTTAGTCGCTCTATGCATCAAAGCCATGGGCCTGCACCGCTAAGGAAAACTATTTTTAGGCGACAAATACTATGACTATGGCAATTTAAAAGTTCACCATAATCGATTTCATATTTGTTTTTGAAGAACGATAGCGTTGCGAACAATAATGGATCAAAATTGTCAGAAGTAGTTTAAATCGAGTTTATATCATTTCGTCATCAGGTCACCCCTAAGCTGAAATCTGAAATTTATTAACACCTAGTATAATAGGTAATCATATGAATTAATTTTCATTTCATGTTTTCACTTCAATTTTTTACAAATTGACCCAGCGGGACCCCATGCCTTCCAGTCGCAGACCTCGAGGAGCAGCAGCAGCATGATGAGGCATTTCGGCTCGACTAGAAAACGCCAAGTTTATTTATAATAAAACTGAATTAATATGAATTCCTTAGATGAATTTTTGCTCTTCCGATTTTTTTTTTCCTCAAGGCTTATGCAGCATTCGAAAGTTTAAATATTCCATAAGGTCTCCAATTCACCACTAACATATCCAGATAAATGCAATTTCGAGAACTATTCGTCCGAGCACCATTCACACCGTATCTCGTCTATCATCAAGGGGAAAATTACTGTCACTAAGAATTTGAGTGCTGTCGGAAAGCGTGCTCACAGTCACCGTCAAAAACACATCGGAGTCGAGCAACATTCTCACACTTCAACGGTAGGTATTATACGTTGCACTATGATGGTCAGCAATCATCGTTAATTTGCGAAGCGAATTAATACTAGCACAGTCTCATAAAAGTACGTTTTTCTCACAAATGCAGCTGCAAATATAAAACAAAAAGAATTTGTGCGTTGAAGCGCCGAGATGAGGGCAACTCAGACCTGCAGCGGTAGCCGAGATCTCAGAGCGCGCAGGCTGCACAGCCTAGCCATGATGGATGGATGCCTTCTAATTTGGCAGCGTCCTACGACCAGCGCAAAGGCTCAGCAAAACACGATAATTTCGGCCGACCGCCTAATGGATTTTGACAGATGGAACGTCGAGTAACTTGCTGCACTGCTTCAGAATTTGAGGCAAATCGGAAACGCTCTCGTTAGTGGTACGCAAACTTTTGCTTATCCAGGGTTCCCGAATCGAACCAGTTTTTGTGAAATGAAGCTCTGAGTCTTCTGAACAGAAAATGATTCTGCGATTCGAATAATTAATTCATGAAAGTTCAGGAAAATACCTTCGCCTGATACCATATTCTGTAATTATATTATACCATTTATCCCTGATGAGCTGAACACTTCTTCAATGAAAATTAGGGCTGTTTCAATACATGCGTAGTACTTGCATTAAAGAATGAAATGAGTTGGATGTTAGTTCGTAAAATAAATTCAATGGAAAATGAAGTGTCGCGCGTCGAGGTTGTTTCTCTTGAATTAGCAGCGGTACCATATTACTGCCAAGTGCTACATTCAAGGACAATGTATTTCTTGAAACAGGCTTCAATTGCATTCAATGAAAATCTGTTAATACTAAAATATTCTCGTAGGAAGGCTAGTCTGAAAGTGAAAGTACTTCATTTGGAATACAGTTTAAAAGCACTTCATGGTAAACATCTAATTACACTAATTTTGTTCTTAAAAATTGTTTGACTATACTCCATGCCTAACTTTGTAAATGTAGGTTTACGGTGAATGTGCGTTGAAAAACCTTGACCTTAATTCTTAACGGTTCCAGAAAAGTTTAAATGTCGTTAGCTTCAATTTCATGAATGAATCGGATCGATGCATGCTTTGAATTGAGATAGTTCGAGAACATTTCTCTATCTGACTTAGCCCGAAAGAACAAGAATGAATCTTTTACATACCGCCTAAATAGTGTAAGTTTAAATTCAGGTGGCAATTTCCCAGCAATAACTTTTTGTGAAATGGTAAAAATTTGTCCGTTACATTGGAGACAAGTAACCCACCACGGCAGCTCTATCGATTTGTTTCTACAATTTTTCATCAAAAAAACATTTTCCTCGGAACATAGTTCGAGAAGATTAGTGAATTTCGTTTTATTTAACCCGTTGAACAAATCTGAACTATTTAAAAAATTTTTATTCAGTATGATGTTGATTGTTTATTTAATAGGTATATTCAAGAATAACGAAGCAATGTCGGAACTGGCATTTATGTAATTAATATCACGCATTACTTGGATTTCTTCACCAAATGAAAAAGAATCCCGGGTGCTATATTCATCACCGGTCCTTATTTTCAAAAGTGACACTAGGTATTTTTGAAAGTTCATAATTTACAAGTTCTGATTATGCTCAAGATCGAACTCTTTCTCGCTAGGTCAGATATCCAACAATTCTTAAAACCCTTTCAATTCAATATATGCATTGATCCAATTCACTCATGAAATTGAAGCTAACGACAATTTCCCTTTCTGGACATTCTTAAACAAGTTCAAGATTTTTCAACGGGCATTCACCGTAAACTTACAACTGCACAGTTGGGAATTAAATTTAATAGTGCAATAGCTCTTGCGTACAGAATTAGTCTTTTTAGATGTTTACGAGATATGTCTTTTAAGTCGCGTTCCAACTGGAAAACTTTTACTTCCGAAATATACTTCCTGCCAGAATAATTGGCCAATAACAGTTTTCTATTGCATGAAATTGAAGCCTGTTTAAAGAAATACCTTGACCTTGCATTTAGTATTAAACAAGAATAAGATAACATATCTAAAAACTTATTTTCTGTGGCATTTCATCAATACAATCAGATACAAATCTGAAGATCAAGTGGAATATAAACAGTGTAATTCAAAAACATTACACTCACATAACAATCAAAACTAGTTTTCACAATAACCTTACCACTCGCAGTTTCTTCCGAGCAAAGAATCGTACTCATATTCTGCTGCGAAACAACGTTGTATATTGTACTCATGTGGCCAGCGTTGTGCCATCTACTGCGGAGATGGAGACTAAATGTGGCATGCACACGAGTGAGATCTATTCCAGAAATTCATTTAAAACAACAAGGGAAAATTTCTAAAGATTACACAAGCGTGAAAAATACAATCCCGATAAAAACAAGACTGCTGCCGATTTCTGTTCGCATCGTACACTCACTCCAGTAGCTGAAGCTGCGCACTCACAGCTAACAAATGCAATGCGAATTTCTACGGCATTTTTGGGTACCTACGACTTAGTTAAAGTTTTACACTTGTGCACTTTTGTCGCGAAATTTTTATGATCCAAAGGATCTTAAGTAGATAGCACTCGTACATAGTCTTCCATTCGAATAGCAAGTCCTTTGGTGTTCACGAGGTGAAAATGAGATGATCGCACATGTTTCGTTTGCTTCCGATGTAAAATAAAGCAATCAATGGCGCCCTGGAGTCCTCACTTAACTCGTGTCAAGTCCGATGATGAAGGCATTCCAAAGCTTCACTCGAACGACGCAAGCTTTTACGGGCTAAGACTATTTCATACTTTTCGGCTTTCTTCATTTAATTCTTTAATGTAAGCCCTTTGTATATAAACAACCCTAATTTTCATTCCAGAAACGCCCAATTCTTCAAGGCAAAGGGCAGAGTGAAATTACAGAACGGGATATCGGTCGAATGTATTTTCCTGAACTTCTCATGGACTCATTATAGAGTCGCAGGTTCTGATCGTTCAAGGGAGACTAACGAAGATTGTGGATAAAAGACAGTCAGACTGAATAGGAGAAAATTTCTAGAAAATGCCATTTCTAAGCCAACATCGAACAAATTCATTTAAGTCTTCAACAGGATTGAAGCTCATACATTTTAGAAAACGCGGATTCACATTTGACATTGCATCCAGTAACACGTTTCACAGTAGAAATTTGAACGTGACCAAGCTGTACACTGGGTCGATGCTTTCTGGCCATGGCTCTCCAGACGATGCTAATTTAGGTAACATCTCTGTTCATAGCAGCCTGTTCAATTTAAATATTACTCAAGGATTACTGTGACAACGAGAAAGTGAACAATAATCCCACTTCTAAAATCATGCTGAGGTCCGAATGAGCTGCAACTGAAAGCGTGATTCAAATGGGACCACCCTCTGGGTTTCAAATTCCATCTTTAATTTTGCAATAAACGTTATAGTCAATGTATGAATTCGTAGATTCTAGGTTATAGTCACTAGTCATCTTTACTAAAGAAAAAAATGTCTCGCATTCGTTGTTTCGTAACAAATTGTTCAGCTAATTGGGATCAAAACGTTAGGGACGAAGACTAATTTACAACATATTGAAAAAACAAATTTACAAATTTACGTTCAACAAACGTTGAAGAATTTACATCTACTCAATATTGAAGTATCAATAAATGTTATTCAATACATATGTCGGATTGCAGTTACATGCGCCTCGCCGAATAAGCATCGTCCATTGCCCCTGTGTGAGTGATTTATAAAGTTACGATTTACGTTAGGAACATTTTACAGTAGACCTAATTCTCTCAACAACACAACATAAGATACACTGCAAGTGCAGAACTCCTGGAAAGGCTAAACATGTAAAATTTTTCACTCGAACATATCCGCTAGTAGACCGTTATGCTGAATTTAGATATTCTCAAGACTGACAGATCTACAAATAGAAAATATCTTGACATCTGTCCAAAATTCAACGCGAGAGCAGAGGAGTCCCTTTCCCTCGACCCGACGGCAGGTCGCTTCCATTCCGACACTACCAGCGGGGTGGCAACCAGCAGCCGCGTACGCTCAACGCTTTCACGGTTTCGAGAACGGGCCTCGATCGAGAACGGGCTACTGTCTTGAATATTCAAAATAGATTTGAAGTGCAGCAGAAAATTGCACGGATCCTGAATGTAGATGCATTGTTCTCGGCGCTTTAAAGCAACGATGCGTAAAAGCGACCCATATGTTTGCAACCAGTTGACGCGTCTCAGGGGCGATATTGGTTAGTCGCGGGTGATCACCGACGTACTAGGAAACGACAAAGCCGATACAGCTCCTTAACTGTGATGAGAATCGCGAGTGCTTCCTAATCGCATAAAAATGAACGTCAATTTAATTGTTAGTATCTAAAATTAAAATAATCATTTGTTGAGAAAAAAAACGCAAACTCTGAGTTATTCCTAGCACTGTAGCCGGTAACTCAGAAGAAAATGAAAAGAGGAACGGAATACCGTCTCGAGGGAAAGGATGCAAAGCTTTCAGTTCCGCTTCTCATCCACCCCCTTCCCCCTAAAACAAAAACAAGTTCGAGTTTTAGTTACTCAAATAATAGCTCAATCTTAGGGAAATGCATCCTCGACCACAGCCCGAGCAAAATGCCTCGAGGATATAATCCGAATCTTAAGTTTTCACTAAAAACTCACGGAAACGAAAAGATTTTAATTACCCGAGACAGACACCAGGCGTCTGAAACTCATACAAAGTACTACAACTTTTGAATGATAAATGAGGCAATAAGAGGGCGCCACTCACAGAGCGTTCAGGGATGCTGCGTCTTTTGGGGTAGATGACGGAGTCGTGTAAAGATGCAACTTACTTCTCAATATTGCATAACATGGTACCAGAAGCTGCCGCATTGAGGATAGGACTCCGCATCAGGAGAACGAGCGAGGAGTTTTTCTCTGCACCATCAGAAATATGGTGGTTGCATCAAGGTTAATTATTACAAGATTAAGCCAAATAGTGCAGCGAATGATTTAACCTGCACCCTAACTGGCACCTCAGTTGATTTAGGAACGCATTAGGTACTATTTGGACAGAAAAAAGCTATGCGGTTATGCGGAAGCAGTTGATCAGCTTTCATACGCACGGAGTACACAAAAGAACGCAACTTCACGGAATAACTTACTTTTTTTACTGACACACTATCAAATCTTACTCAAACAGAAAGTAAACATCAGTTCAGACTTCTCAGCAGAATGTGCAAAAGATTCTCAGTTACAGACGCGACTTCCCAACTGTAAAAGGACAATCCAAAGCAAGCGGTAAGCAGAAACGAAAGCGTTTGTGGGTGGCGAGCGAACCTCCACGAGGGAGACTTGAGCGGTGGCAAAGCATGGGATACCCGAGCGGAAAGAGAGGAAAGAGAAAATAAAGTATTGCTTATTGCCCAAAAAGTTACCCATGATAAAATATACATACAATGAAATACATATAGTCACACACATTAAAATAATTAGGATAAGTTAGTGTTGGCCTCACCTTTACTCTAGGTGCTGATGTCAGAGGATTTGGCCTTTTAACGGTCGCTGTCCACATATGTCGACACAGTTGTCGTTGCCTTATTAACACCACCACTGACCACATAAGGTCGGGTGGTGTTGTTGCATTAATACGGTCACTGCCCACATACGTGGCTGCAGTTGTTACATTCACACAGTCATTGTCGACGACACTGACCGTGTTAATGCACACAGCTACCTGAGCAGCAAGCGTTAACAGGTCAAGCTTTCGATGCTCGAAGCTGAACTCACTTGCGCAATGGAAAACAAAGTTAATCAGAAGTATTCGTTAGGCTCGTTCTTAAGTTGAAATGTTATAGTTTTTATTAGCTATGGCATTTGGGAAACGGTTCAATTCGTTTTAAAGTCAACTCCGCTGCAATAAGACATTGGGTAAAATTAGAAACTAAATGAGGACAAACGAGAGAAGTCGAACGAAATTGGCAATGAGAATTCGCTGAAGAAGTACCAATGCTGGTGGACGCTGCCCAGGAGTGAGACCCAGCGATAAACAATATTCTGAACCATTAATTTGGAGGTAAGGATTAACTATTTTGGTTGGGATAATATCACATATGGAATACACTGAATTATCGTAAAATTTCACATTTTCGTCAGTGCAAATTGACTGGACCAGGCCCATGGCACCGCCAGTTGGTGCCCGGACATCAGAAAAACAAAGGTTCCAGGAGCGGGACGTCGCGTGGCGAGGCTTTGGGGGGTGATGAGGGGCCCACGCGGTGCGACTTGTGAGACCTGCACGCAGCTGCACTGCGCCGGCCACGCAGCTGCACTGCATCTGCCACGCAGCTGCACTGCGTCCGCCACGCAGCTGCACTACGTCCGCCACGCAGCTGCACTGCGTCCGTCACGCAGCTACACTGCGTCCGCCACGCAGCTGCACTGCGTCCGCCACGCAGCTGCACTGCGTTCGTCACGCAGCTGCACTGCGTCCGTCACGCAGCTGCACTACGACCCAGTCAGCCTGCCATTCGTGATAAGCAAAGCAACACCCACACACTCTCACGGACGAACCCGAAGGCACGGAACTGCAGCCCTTCATTTTTCCCCTGCTCAAAGTAGCGATTTTTTTCCGAATAATGACAATTAAGTTCTGAATCAATTGGAATTACGAGCTGCGAAGGAACCGGCCGAAACTAACAAATTTCCAAAGCATAAAATGTCAGAACGCATAGTTGCGGCAGCGGCTCCGCTATTTAGGTTCTATCGCAGGAAATTTTATGGAGGCAGTCATTACCGAACCCGCAGAGAGGCATTCAGTTTCTATTTGATTAATTTTAGTTACTGCCACAAATGCTAATTGAAATTTTTTCGAACATTTTTTATGGTACGGTCAATTTTCAACGAATTGTTGGTTAGGAAACAATGATGGCCGCATTTCGCATTTTCACTCACAATTGATTTTTCTGTGACATGCCAACATAAGTTTCCAAGACCGCAAAATATTCCCAAACAAAGCTGGAACAGGACACACCGTGTTACTAACTACATGAATAGCACAAGAAATGTTCACCAGGTAGGTCTGATGAACACATTAAAGACGATATTTCTAAGTCAGTCCGCACGACGAACGCTTCAAGAGCAACACGGAAATTGTCATTTTGATAACACCCAAAAAATCATGCACGAATTTTTAAACAGCAGTTCCTTCATGACTCGTCTTCAATGAATCAACTATCATGACTGCCACAACCCTTTGATCAGTTGCTTGTTGCGAGTCAGTCGAGAAATTCAGAGTACATTTCGCTCAACAGCCGCATCTGCCAGCATCTCAACGCTCCCTACGTAGGAGGTGCGTCATATCTGGTAATCCTGCTCGAGAATTCGAGACCATAAGCTAAATTTTCGCGGTAAAAATCCGGAAAATCTCCGTAATGCCCCATACAATGCATGGGATATCATTTAAAATGTGTCAAAACTCGGGCTCTCCGTGGCGCATTAGTGACGTAACTCTCTCTGGCTCCATACATGGAGTGACGCTTGGGATTGCATCGAAACGCACCTACAATGGTTAGGAACTTGCTCCCGCGGATGCCGTTGCTTGCTGTGATCAGTATCGCCAACTTTGGAAGGCATTCGGCGTTTCTCAGAAGGTATCTACACCATCAGAGGCCATAGAGCTATCTGACTCAAAGCTCAAGGTGATACACAGGATTTGCTATTCTTGAAATCTTCTCATGCCTAGAATGAGAGTAAAGGACCAATGTAGTGAAAGAATCAACGCTCGAGAGTTGAAACAAGATTTTCCCTCCACCGAGTTTCTTTCACTCTTAATTTGGAGTATTTTGACGAGGCGTCAAAATAACTCCGCCTACTGAGCATTTAAGAGGAAAAATGATGTCTATCATTTTTAACTTCCATTTCGAACCAAGAAAGACAACCTCACATTTGCTAATATATTACAGGTTGCCCTGAAATTAATTTTAAATTTCGTGACCATATGATTTACAACGTACGTCCTAGAAGTCCCGAAAATGCTATAGGTCACTCGCTACAACATTTATTACCGGCGCGATAAAATACAGCCGGGATTGCAAGAAATCATTTCACCAAAAGCAAACACAAGGCAGTCATTCCTGCAGACCGTCATCATGCCAACAAAACGTTCTCCTCAGCACAGGAAAAGAATGCAGGTAAAAAGTACGATACAAATAGGCAGGGATTTCCAAAATAACTTCACGTTCATGTCTCGCCAGCACAGTCGGTAAATAAGATATAGAATGTTGGGCCATCGCAGGCGGTAAATCTATCTATCTATCTTTATAATACTAAAACTCTGGGTGTCTTGCTTGTTCGCTTGCTTGCTTGAAACTGCGCACACGTTTGTCTGTCGGCTCTGAGATATTCGAAATTTATACTCTTCGTTTAATCCTGTATTGTGTATACCGACTTAACTGAACACCATATATTTCTGGATACGGTTTGATTTTGATAAAAAAATTTGACCCAACGGGTCACGGCTAGTCTAGTGGTATATAGAATGAACCAAACATTACCCGCGACAAACAAGAGAGTTCCTTCGAAGATAACTCTCCACACTCGCTTAAAATGGGAGAAAATCCTAAAAAAAATCCCCAGCAACAAAGAAAGGGATGGTAGACGGAAGGACAACTTGAGTCAGCGTCACGATACAGAGAAGTAAAGGGATGGGGTCCGAAGGGCCGGAAAAAGGAGGTTCCTTTACTGACAACAGGCTCGTTTTAGCTCAAGAAATGTACACAAAAGAAATTAGAAGGTCAAAAACTTGACAAATCCCATCGTAAGATGAGACGAAAACTTATATATTTAGAATTACTTAAGGTATATGCATAGCTGACCAAGAACGTCACACCTTCAAGCAGGCGGCCGCTGGGCAAATTGTGTTGCTTATGACCCTCATATCGTACCCTGATGCATGACCCACAAACAAAAATTACTCTGAAGTACAAACTAAAGTAAGACCGAAGCAACAGGCAACGTTAACATAACTCCAATTCTTTCTCTATAATTTCAGTAATCGTATAGGCTCGAAAAATGTTTCAACAAGGGCAAACGCATCTCAACAAACCGAAAAATTGAAACAATAAATATATTAAATAAAGTGAGTTTACACGCAAGGCAACTGTAAGTTCAAAACTGAACCCACACAAGAACCCAGGACCAAATGACCTCTCTACGGTGTGCGGGGCGCCAGTTGAATGGCGGTGTTTAAACAAGGTACACAAACGAGGACAAGCACTTCCACCACCCTCTGATGATGTCGCTCACTGCTCCCACATTACTAAAAGAGTGCTTAGTCGCCAAGTTAAGTTGGATGGCATTCCTTTGTGACGACATTTCTGAAACCCTCAAAATAAATTTCACTCTACAGCATTTTCTATTTTCAACTTCTAATTAGTAGTTTCTAACATTATTCGCGTCTGATTCTTTCAACTGAGGGGAAGTTTAATGGAAATAAAAAACATGAGAAAATAATGAAACGTCTATCTTTCTATCTCAAATTTTCTTAACTTTCAAGCCGGACTTGAAAAATCCATATACAGCCATTTCCTATTCCCTGTCATAAGTTGCCAACTCAACGTCGGAAAATTCTTACGGTTAATTTCGAACCTTCTTTTATGCAAGGACATTTTCCCAAGGCGCCCCTGCCGCTTTTGCGAGCTTGCAAGTTTCTGCAGAGAGCCGAGGTTTCCCTGCCTCCCTCGCTCGCCAATTCCCCATCAAAGCATCGGAGCCGCCCTGGGCGCAGCGTCCCTCCCTCGGCGGGGCCTCCAGCGCCACGGGCGCCTCCGTTACTACGGCAGGACATTAGGGGCGAAGGTTCCATGATGAGCCCATCGGATTTTGAATAGCATTATCATGAGCTACATCAATGCTGATGCACGAGGGTGATGTGCTTTTTGTAGATTCTCGCAAAAATAAAACAGCGAAGCATGCAAAGAGCAGGGAACAATTTTTTGTCGAGACAACAATGAAAGTATTCGAAAGTTCTACGTTTCTCTAATCTTAATATCGCTGAGAACATGACATGTAAAATTCAACGCAAGTACAAAAGCGATGACACATTCTTACTGTGCGGTATGTCAAAAAAAGACAACAAATAGAGGAAAGACAACTGTCGAACAACATCACACGTGTTCCTCTGTATTATACAATGCGACGATAAAAATCTTAGAATTGCAGGCGAATTTCGAAGCCTAAGCACCGACTTTTTCATAAGATGTGAAAAAGGTTACATTTTTGAGGCGGCCTGACACCGTGCGGCAGAATGAGGCGCAGGAGAGACTGACAGCACACTCCCGCAGGCCGCGCCTGCCTACAGTGGCTGAGGGCTCTACAGTGGGCGTGTTGGCAGATGCACGGAGAGGACCTAAATGTTTGTGCAGGATGAGGCCATATCTTCTGGAATATCATATTTAGCAACGGAGTACGATCCTGCTAAAATGAGTCCGTTTCTGCACCTGCTCGCGATTACCACTTTGATATAGACTAAAATGTCTCAGCAGAAAGCTGTGAAAGTTTTTGTGAATCGTAGCTGACGCAATAAAAAATTTCATCAAGCAGCTCATTTTTTGTGACTGTCCGTATCATACTTATTATTATATTCATTGGTTCAAAGCTCCCTATCCACATCAAGTGTGATACAAAGAGAGTCAACAGCAGGAGGGACCATCTAGTATGGAGTGTAGAAAACGTAGAATCGGTGCACAAGTGTGTTCCCACACCGGATTCTCTGCGCATAGAAACAGCAATTGAAGAAAAAGAAAAGACAAAGAAAAGATAACGTAGAAAGAAGGTGTGAAAGTTGAAACGCGCAAAGTAGGCACGAAAAATAGAAGTACCGAAGGTTTATCTATAGCTGAGGTAACCCACCAGTGCTTTCATGGGGTCGCCAGTCCCCATGGCATAGGAAAGACAAACCTAACTAACCTAACCCTATTGCCTACCCTATGCTCCGTGATCTAAGGTGCACATTGTACTCTTCAGATTACAATGCTACGTGAGAGTAACAGGTATCATGGCCGCAATACCCACGCCATCACACGAATGAAACGTGAACCTGCAAGGGGCTTCTGAAAAAATCCGGTTCATGTGTCATCGACCAAGCTTCCCACCGAGTGGGGGCGAAAATGAGAGAACACATTAAAGTTGAGAAAATTTTTAATGGAATGAAAGTAGCCGAGGTAAATTCTTCTTGACTTTTTCCGAAAGTTTTAATTGAGCCTGGGAGACGGCGGCAGATCATCTCGTCTCGGTAACACGAGAGGCGGCGGCAAAAGACTCGGCAGATTTTTGCTCATATGTTATTTAATCCAAAGAAGGTGAGCCAAGCAGTGAAATTCGAAAGAAACGTGATTTGACACGCAATAAAGGCACCCCTGCAAACTTTGGGGCACTATAGTGTTACTGAGATTAATTAAACCAGGTCATACGAGTTCGTGCGTGGCAATTCTGCCTCAACACGCTCTGACTTCAACGTGACAATGACGTCGCTTTTGTCAACGCAATCTTAATATAACATCGTTTTCAGTAGAAACTCAGTGATCAATATTCATGAAAACGAACAAAAACTTGAATATATTTTTGAGATATTCTTTATGCAGAATTTGTTTTGGAAAAATCATAAATTGCCAGTTTTTGTACACAATTCGTTTGAAAAAATTCACTTCAACTACAGGCTTGATTTCCGCTCATATATACTCGAATATGCGCGTCACATCTCATTTACTGATGCTTCAATAAAATAATACATCCTAACATCATCATATTCCCTCATCCAAATAGAGGGCGGAAGCCGCATCATGCCGGGGCGATATCACTACAAATGAAGAGGCTTCTCAGATCTCTCGCGAGCTGCAATTTTCACAGCGCCGCTCTGTTGGACCAATCGATAATGATCACATTCTGAGCTCACGTGAGATATTCTGAACTCGCGATGAACCAATCGTGAGAGAGTCACATCTTAAACTCAGGCGAGACAGTGTGCCTGTCTGCTCACTGGTATATTTAGATGATCAGCCTCAGCGAAGGCTTACTCTGATTCTTTTCAAATTGACCAATTGTATCGTTCACCTATTCGACGTAACAATAAAAGTCCACGGATGAAAGTCAATTTGATAATAAAGGAACCCTGATTGCCAATGAAATCGTGCATTTAAACCCTAGTCGCCATCGTCACATACGAACATTCCACAGATCTCCCACACATCTCACCATGTATAGGAACTACCGCTCGATTCCCGTGCATGCAATCAAGATGATTGTGATTGAAACTAGCCATATTCTCAATTGAAGCCTAATGAAAGGTTTCTTTGCAAATTGCGGGGTATTTTATGGACTGACTAATCATAAAGATTGTGAGAAGTAAATCCAGTTGCGTGCACAAGGTAAGACCAACAATGCTCCGTTCAGAGTCGCATGAAAATTACATAGGAAGGCTGCTGAGAGCATCGTACGCAGCATCGCGCAGGGAGCATGGACTGTGGCTGGAGCCGTGGTGCCATCATGCTAAACTCGAATTGGATCGCAGGACCCTGCTCATCATAAATCATACTTGTCCTATTGTGCAGTTGTACGAAAATCCCGTGAACGATCAAATTGATGCGCCGTAATATCCTAATAAAGGTCAGTGCAAATTTCAGTGATTTCTAGCACCGTAATATTTAAGAAATATTTCAACACCACCTCTCTGAAAAGCCGTGAACGATGGAGAGTTGCATAGCAACACAAATAAAACATGGCTGCTTTCATTTCAAAACACGAAATTATCAAATCTAACCTTGATTTTTCTAACTTAATTAAAGTACTTACAACGAAACATAAGAGAGATTTCCTTTGATTTATGCGCAGGCAAACTCGGTTTTCAGAACGTCAAAGTGAGGCTCAGGTGTTGGTATGGCCAACTGTCTCGAACGTATCACATGGGACACACCTGCGAATGTACGAGGACTTCAATCGATTTCGAATTAAGTCTTTCCAGTTCGGCAAAAACATGCGACGTGAATCCCTCCTTATTGGGTGGATTGTTCCACGCTTTGAAAAGAATTCAATCCTGTATTACACAGGTGTCCGCTTTACCAAGCTCTGAGGTAGAACGCGCATACTTTCCTTTAAAAACTACATTATCGGACTCAAGTTTGGCGTGTTGATTGCAGGAGATGAGAAATTCGGTTAGGGAACGCCGTGACTGGAGGAACACTTGATTGACGGAGAGCTTTTTGGCAGCTGAGCCCGGTCGAAAGCGAGCAGAATTTCAATGGAGTTGCGGAGACGAGAAGAGGTAGGAATATTATACTGAAGAGATTGAGAGAGGGGAAACATTAGAACGGCTCAGGTCTGGCATTTCTGACTTCCTTTTGTTTTAATAATACAACACGAGCACAGTTACCTCGGGCAAAGAGCGAGCTAAGGAAAGTTTGTTGCACATTTATTTACAAAATGAAAGATGGTAGCTCATAAAATGAGACTATAGTGAAGTAAAAGAACGTTCTTCAAACCGTTTCCGTGATATATGTAGAGCTCAAAGCAACATGGCTAAAAGGTGGGAGACAAATTAAACGGAGGAATGAACATAGAATGTTAAATATTTTATTTATGCACCACTACAACGGAGAGGTGATCATAGATGGAACAATTCGAAGCAGTTAAGCACATGCACTATTGATCGCTTCCGTGAGAAAGGAGCGGTTCTCAGATGGAAACCTGAGGTGAGTTTCGATTTAATGAAATTGACGTTTTCACATATCTGAAAAACTGGAAAAACTCTTTCACAGCCCTTCTGTGAGGAAGCTATTTGAAACATGCAAATTCTTGGTGGAAGAGAACATGAAAATTCCGAAATTAATGATTTTACTGAATGAAATGTTAAATGAACTGCTTTACTCTATGGCTAGTATTATTTATTTATTTAGGTCGGAATAGCCTGTAGTTATCAAACCGAAAATGAAGCTACGTTTCCTCGGCCATAGTAGATGCATACCACATGCCACTGCTCTTTTGGGTGGAGAAGTCGTTTTTCTGGCGAGCTGTGCCCTCACCCGAGCTCACTTCCGCAATGTGGGGCTGTGGAGAACGCAACATGCAGTCACGCTTTAGAACATGATCTAAATAATTTTTACCCAAACAAACTTCACACGAAACAGAACGATTTTAATGAAAAAAAAAACTACTTTACACCCAACTGAAACGAATAAAAATTCGAAAAACATCCATAACATTTATACCGTAATGAAAGTAGCCAATTTTTTTAAACAATTTCACCTGATAAGAACTTTTACTGAGGAATTTTGGATGACAGAAAATATCAGCGTTTTACATCGCTGCAAAAATATTCATCACTGCTAAATTACGCACGTGGATTTGTGCGACTTCTGACCAGGGTCACCCGGACTCGGACTTGTAAAGTTATTGATCTCCATATTGTCGCTACAAAAAGGAAGAGGAGGGGCGGGGAGGCCGGCGCTCTGTAGCAAGCACACGGCAGAGGGCAGTTAGGCATCCCTCGTGTGAACTTCCATTTCATTAAGGAGCGAGGAGCTTCTCCAGCGCCCGTCGAGTTATGGGCGCGAACGTGCGCTGTTCTGCAAGAACTTAGGCTTTTTTTGGCTATTGTAGACAGTTATTAATTAAGGTAACGGCGGCTGTGAGTGTCTTCCAAGATTACCTTATTAAGAGGCTCCTCAATACAGCTCTAAAGGGGGCACTTGCGTGAGCACGCCCCCGCCACCTGAAGCTGCTCAGACATGCGTACATCTGAGTAGAATTGAGTACATCGGAGTATAGTTGAGTACACCGGAGTATTGTTGAGTACACCGGAGCATTGTTGAGTACATCGAAGTATAGTTGAGTACACCGGAGTGTAGTTGAGTACATCGGAGTGTAGTTGAGTACACCAGAGTGTAGTTGAGTACACCGGAGTATAGTTGAGTACATCGGAGTATAGTTGAGTACACCGGAGTATAGTTGAGTACATCGAAGTATAGTTGAGTAAATCGGAGTGTAGTTGAGTATATCGGAGTATAATGATTGAGTACATCTAAGTTTAATAATTGAGTACATCTGAGTTTAATAATCGAGTACATCTGAGTTTAATAATCGAGTACATCTGAGTTTAATAATCGAGTACATCTGAGTTTAATAATCGAGTACATCTGAGTTTAATAAATAATCGAGTACATCTGAGTTTAATAATCGAGTACATCTGAGTTTAATAATCGAGTACATCTGAGTTTAGTGATTGAGTAGCGTGCAATGATTGAGTACATTTGAGTATGATTCAGCACATCTGAGAATAATTGAACATATCTTAAAATAGTTGAGTACATCTGAGAGAAATAAAGTACTTCAGTGAACCTAGGCACAGCAGTCTATTTCAGTATATTTTGAGGTTATTTGAGTGCGTATGAAAACTAATACGCCTGAATACATTTAAGTCCCAGTAATCATTAGACTACACTTCAGCACATTTGAGTAAATTTAAGTACATTTCAGTTTAGAACATTTCAGTGCAGTTTAGGACATTTCAGCACATCTCATAACATTTCTAAACATTTCAGTATAGCTAAAATATTTAAAAACATTTCAACACAGCTTAGAACAGTTCTGCATTTTTTGTATTATACTTGTGTTACATTTTATTACTGGAATTACAGTAAAAGAAAGTAAATTTGAAAATCAATTGACCTGACTGCGAAAGCAATGCACCAGCGTTAGACTTGTCATTTTTTGATTCGTTAGGCTACGAAAAAGTGAGGAAATGTTTTCAGCGCAAGAACGAAACAAATGGGAAATTTTGACGCGCAGTGCAATTTGCTAGCGCTTAAAGCTCCTCGTCCCGTCCAATGAGATCCAGAGAGAGCGAGAGGTGGCACCAGCCAGCAGAAGGAGCGAGAGGTGGCACCAGTCAGCAGAGGGAGCTAGAGGTGGCACCAGTCAGCAGAGGGAGCGAGAGGTGGCACCAGTCAACAGAGGGAGCGAGAGGTGGCACCAGTCAACACGGACTAAGGAAAACGAGGAAGCTATACTTAAAGCGCGTTCCCACGCAGGATTCCCTGCGCGTCGAAACACCAAGATGAGAATGAAAAGGAAGAAATGCCGAAAAAGATAGTTAAGCTATAAAAATTGAATGAAGCAAAGTCGGCACGAAAGACATTAGTCACAACCACACGGCGGCAGCACCACACGGCGACACCACCACACGGCAGCAGCAGCACACGGCAATACCACACGGTAGCACCACACGGTAGCACCACACGGTAGCACCAAACGGTAGCACCACACGGCAGCACCACACGGCAGCACCACACGGCAGCACCACACGG